>WNGS01002996.1:64914-69914 GCA_020271785.1 Procambarus virginalis | reverse complement strand
AATTGACCTCATACATAATGAAATGGGTAGCTTTATCATTTCATAAGAAAAATTAGAGAAAATATATTAATTCAAGAAAACTTGGCTTATTAGGCAAATCGGCCCTTGCATAGTAGGCTGAGAAGTGCGTTCTGGCTACTAGGTACGACATATATATATATATATATATATATATATATATATATATATATATATATATATATATATATATATATATATATATATATTAGTATATTTGGTAGCAGTCTTTCCTGTAGACATATGTTATTAAATATGACCGAAAAAGTAAGATTAATAATTCTAACACGAATTTTCTCAATTTTCCTTATGTTTGTTTTTACTGATGACGGTAAATGAAAAATCAATTCTCCAAATTCATTCTTTATTTCTTAGTCTGACGCGACACTTGAACGCGTTTCGTAATAACTAATTACATTTTCAAAGACTTTTAGTTTTCACACACAACTATAACCTGAAAGCACTAAACAGTTCTTTACTATGCTATGATTTAAACAGCTTTCATCTTCATTTTATACCCGCGTTTTGGGTGAGGTGATATGTTACAACAGTTTTTAATGAGGTGAACAAAACTTTCAACAAAGGACAGAACACGAAACAATGGATATTAATTGGATATTAATTGGGTAAATTGAAGGTATGAATGGAAGTAACTGCGGAAGGGCCTATTGGCCCATATTTCTTGATGCTTCTATATTGGAGCGGGGTCTTGAAGTGGGTAGAATTCTACCCACTTCAAGACTACCCACTTTCTGTGTTGTTTGTTAACAAACAACACAGAAATCATCGACAGATACAGCGATAGCAGGCGGCTTGACATCTGCGAGGCACTACACATCAAGAAGTCAACACCAGCAATCAACAGCCAATTAATGCACAACTATATTCTACCCACTTCAAGACTCCGCACCAATATAGAAGCATCAAGAAATATTGGCCAATAAGACCTTTGCAGTTACTTCCATTCTTCCCTTTAATTTACCCAATTTATACACATTGCACCGTGTTCTGTCTTGTGTTGAAAGTTTGCTCTATCTTGTGTTGAAAGTTTTGTTCACCTCATCGAAAACTGTTGTAACATACCACCTTACCCAAAAGCTGGTATATAAGATGAAAGCTGTTTAAATGATAGAGGGACGGGAGAGACATCTCCCGCCAACACATCACAAGGCATTGAGGCACATTCCTATGTTTGTTTCCTTAGTGTAGACTGCAGTGTGGAAGCCTCCGTTCCTTTCCGTGACTGTTACATCTAGAAAAGGCAGTTTCTAATCATTCTCCATCTCGTACGTGAAACTCAACACAGAATTCTGCTCAAATGCCTCCTTCAGCTGCAAAACGAGCTGAAGGAGGCATTTCAGCCATGTACACAGAGGTAGTACTGTGGTACTTGGTATATCAGTATTCTCTGATATCCAAACTAAGTTGGAAACTTAATTGCCTTCCTGATGTCAATAACAAGTAGATTAGTGAATCAGTTTCTTGTATATGTTTAAAATGTAAAAGCTTAAGCTGCACACGAAGAAAAAGATTCTTTGTTGTACTTTGGTATGACCCCTTTACTGAGGTCAAGTCCCATTCAGTACGACTGAACAGTTTTTTTGGTTACAGGTGACAAATGAGTATCCAGAACTGGCATCCACAGCACCGATAAATGCTATTCCATTCCCCGTAACATATTTATCAGAGCAGGCTTGTTATAAATCAAATCAAAACACAGAATCAGGATGACTCAGGCACCTCATCTACGTTTAAATCTCTCCCTTGTAATGAACCTAAAAATCGAAAAATTGTACCAGCAACAATGACATCAACCATGTCATTAATTAAGCAAGTTTTAACTACTGCCTTGTGTTTGTGTTTAATATTTATTTGTATATTCAGTTACAATTGAAGATGAAAAACGAGTTGTTACCATTTAAAAAAATTGACTTGTTGAATAGTTAGGCCTTTAAGGAAACCGGGAGGGAAAGGGGGGAAGGGAAAATTCATTTCAATGCCATACAGGTGAAGACGTTGCCATTACCCCAAAGGTTGCCATACAGGCAACACAGAGCCATAACCCCAGAGGTTGCCATACAGGCAACACAGAGCCATAACCCCAGAGGTTGCCATACAGGCAACACAGAGCCATAACCCCAGAGGTTGCCATACAGGCAACACAGAGCCATAACCCCAGAGGTTGCCATACAGGCAACACAGAGCCATAACCCCAGAGGTTGCCATACAGGCAACACAGAGCCATAACCCCAGAGGTTGCCATACAGGCAACACAGAGCCATAACCCCAGAGGTTGCCATACAGGCAACACAGAGCCATAACCCCAGAGGTTGCCATACAGGCAACACAGAGCCATAACCCCAGAGGTTGCCATACAGGCAACACAGAGCCATAACCCCAGAGGTTGCCATACAGGCAACACAGAGCAATGCTTTAAGATATATAAAGTTACCGGAGAGTGTCAGTCGGGATTACCTAATTGTTAAAATGTTTTTCGCTCTTGTTAAAATATGCTTCCAGGATCGACCGGTTTTATTAGAGGGAACATTAGATTTTTCTTATTTCCAGGTTCTATATGGCCTTTGGAAATTTCCTGGATGCAAACCACTAGAGCTGGGTAACTTTCGCGCACCAATTTACTGCAAGGTGAACAGTCGCATGAGGTGAAAGGAAAAGTGGTCTGTCTAGTGGCATGAGGTGAAAGGAAACGTGGTCGGGACTGTCCTGCTGCGGGCATGATAGTTAAATAAAGTGACCTTACACTTGTCCAAAGGCCTCTGCTCCCTTGTTTTTTGGTGGTAGTCCCGCAGCAAGTGTGCGGACTGGCCCTATTCTCATTATACTCATAATGATGATTCCTCTGTTGATGCATGTTTTAAAATCTTTCTATTCAAGCTCATCGGGTTGTTTGGTGTGTGTACTCGCCTAGTTGTACTCACCAAGTTGTGCTTGCAGGGGTTCAGCTCTGGCTCTTTGGTCCCGCCTATCAATTCTCAATCATCTAGTGTCCAGATTCCTGCGCCTACTGGGCTCTATCATATGTACATTTGAAAGTGTATATGGAGTCTGCTTCACCACATCACTGCCTAATGCATTCCATTTACTAACTACTCTGACACTGAAAAAGTTCTTAATAACGTCCCTGTGGCTCATTTGGGTACTCAGTTTCCACTTGTGTCCCCCCTGTTCGCGTACCACACGTGTTAAACAGTTTATCTTTATCTACCCTGTCAATTCTTCTGAGAATTTTGTAGGTAGTGATCATGTCTCCCCTTACTCTTCTGTATTCCAGTGTCATGAGGTGCATTTCACACAGCCTTTCCTCGTAATTCATGCCTCTTAGTTCTGGGATTAGCCTAGTGACATACCTGTGAACTTTTTCAAGCTGCGCCTTGTGCTTGACAAGGTACGGGCTCCATGCTGGTGCCGAATACTCCAGGATTGGTCTTACATATGTGTTATTCAAGGTTCTGAATGACTCCTTGAATACCTTGAGGTGCTTCCGGGGCTTATCGTCCCCGCGGCCCGGTCATCGACACAGGCTCCTGAAAGCAGTTCTGATGTTAGCCAATCTCGCATACGCCGCAGATGTTATTCTTTCGATGTGGGCTTCAGGAAACAGGTTTGGTATGACATCAACTCCTAGATGTTTCTCTCTGTCCGTTTCATGAATAACTCCATCTCCCATTCTGTAGTCTGTGTCTGGCCTCCTGTTTCCACTGCCTAGTTTCATTACCTTACACGTACTCGGGTTAAACTTTAGTAGCCATTTATTGAACCATTCATTCAATCTGTCTAGGTCATCTTGTAGCCTCATGCAATTTTCCTCCGTCTTAATCCTCCTCATATTTTTTTCATCATCAGCAAACAATGAGAGGAATGATTCTATACCATCTGGAAGATCATTTACATATATCAGAAACAGTATGGGTCCAAGGACTGAACCCTGCGGGACTCCACTGGTGACGTCTCGCCAATCTGAGACCTCACCTCTCACGGTGACTCTCTGTCTTCTGTTACTTAGGTCCTCCCCTATCCAATGGAGAATCTACCTTTTCACTCCTGCCTGCATCTCCAGCTTTCGCACTAATGTCTGGTGTGATACCGTGTCAAAGGCTTTCTGGCAATCCAAAAATATGCAGTGTGCCCACTCCTCTCTTTCTTATCTGATTCTTGTTGCTAGATCGTAGAATTCAATTTATTTTGTGAGGCAGGACTTGCCATCCCTGCGTCACAAAGTTCCTTCGCTCCAGATGCTCCACTAGCTTTATTCGCACAATTTTCTGCAATAACTTGCATGGTATGCAAGTTAGGGGACACTGGCCTGTAGTTCAGTTCCTTCTGTCTATCCCCCTTCTTATATATCGGGACTACGTTTGCCGTCTTCCATTTTTTTTGGTAGTTTACCTGTTACCAGTAATTTGTTATACACCATGGAGAGTGGCAGGCACAGTGTTTCTGCTCCTCCCTTTAGTATCCATGACGATATTCCATCCGGGCCCATAGCCTTTGTTACATACAACGCTAGCAAATGCTTCCTTTCATCCCCACTGGTAATCTCAAATTTCTCTAGTGGTGCCTGGTTAACTATTCCTTCTCTTATCTCTGGAACTTCCCCTTGCTCTAATGTGAAGACTTCCTGGAATTTCTTATTGAGTTCCTCGCACACTTCTTTGTCGTTTGTAGTGAATCTGTCTGCCCCTATCCTCAGTTTCATTACCTGTTCCTTCACTGTTGAATTTCTCCTGAAGTGGCTGTGCAGCAATTTACGTTGAGTCTTAGCCTTACTTGAAAATGTAATTTTCATATTGCCCTTCTGCCTCTCTTCTTACCCTGACGTATTCATTCCTGGCTCTCTGATATCCGTCTATGCTCTCAAGTGTCCTGTTATTCTATAGTTTCTCCATGCTCCTTTACTTAGTTGCTTAGCTAGCTTACATCTCTGATTAAAGCATGTGTTTCTCATCTGCATCTCATTTTTT
>WNGS01002996.1:51518-63914 GCA_020271785.1 Procambarus virginalis | reverse complement strand
TTTGGGAATGAGTGATCATAGTGTATTGAGCTTTGAGTACTGGTTGAGCTAGGAATTATCACCCCCCAAAAAGAACTGGGAACCAAAGGGCTGGCGTACGAAAGGGAAACTATGAGGAGATGAATAAATTCCTATGGGATATACATTGGGACACAGAACTCGGAACCAAGTCCGTACAAGACATGATGGACTATGTCACCCAAAAATGTCAGGAGGCTGTAAGCAGGTTTGTCCCAGCCCAACAGGAAAAAACAGAGAAGCAAAGGAAGAATCCGTGGTTTAATAGGGAATGTATGAAAGCAAAGGAGCTGAACAAAAGGGCATGGAGGAACTTCCGTAATAACAGAACACCAGAAAGTAGAGAGAGATACCAGAGAACCAGGAACGAGTATGTCAGTGTGAGAAGAGCAGCTGAGAAAAGGTATGAAAATGATATAGCTAATAAAGCCAAGACTGAACCAAAGCTACTACACAGTCACATCAGGAGGAAGACAACAGTGAAGGAACAGGTGATTAAACTTAGGGTGGGCGAGGACAGGTACACAGAGAATGACAAAGAGGTGTGTGAAGAACTCAACAAAAGGTTCCAGGAGGTCTTTACAATAGAACAGGGAGATATCACGGCGCTGGGAGAGGTGGCAGCAAACCAGGTGACCTTGGATAGGTTCGAAATTACAAGAGATGAGGTCAAAAAGCACCTATTGGAGCTGGATGTGAGAAAAGCTGTTGGGCCGGATGGAATCTCGCCATGGGTATTGAAAGAGTGTGCAGGAGCACTTTGCTTACCACTCTCCATAGTGTATAGTAAGTCACTGGAAACGGGGGACCTACCAGAAATATGGAAGACTGCTAATGTAGTACCAATATACAAAAAGGGTGACAGACAAGAGGCACTGAACTACAGGCCAGTGTCCTTAACTTGTATACCATGCAAGGTGATGGAGAAGATTGTGAGAAAAAACCTAGTAACACATGGAGAGAAGAGACTTCGTGACAACCCATCAACATGGGTTCAGGGAGGGTAAATCTTGCCTTACAGGCTTGATAGAATTCTACGATCAGGTGACAAGAATTAAGCAAGAAAGAGAAGGGTGGGCGGACTGCATTTTTTTGGACTGTCGGAAAGCCTTTGACACAGTACCCATAAAAGGTTGATGCATAAGCTGGAGAAACAGGCAGGAGTAACAGGTAGGGCGCTCCAGTGGATAAGGGAGTACCTAAGCAATAGGAAGCAGAGAGTTACAGTGAGGGGTGAGACCTCAGACTGGCGTGAAGTCACCAGTGGAGTCCCACAGGGCTCTGTACTTGGACCTATCCTGTTTCTGATACGTAAATGATCTCCCAGAGGGTATAGACTCATTCCTCTCAATGTTTGCTGACGACGCCAAAATTATGAGAAGGATTAAGACAGAGGAGGACAGCTTGAGACTTCAAGAAGACCTGGACAAGCTGCAGGAATGGTCGAACAAATGGCTGTTAGAGTTTAACCCAAGCAAATGTAATGTAATGAAGATAGGGGTAGGAAGCAGGAGACCAGATACAAGGTATCATTTGGGAGATGAAATACTTCAAGAGTCAGAGAGAGAGAAAGACCTGGGGGTTGATATCACGCCAGACCTGTCCCCTGAAGCTCATATCAAGAGGATAACATCAGCAGCATATGCCAGGTTGGCTAACATAAGAACGGCCTTTAGAAACTTGTGTAAGGAATCTTTCAGAACATTATATACCACATATGTCAGACCAATCCTGGAGTATGCGGCTCCAGCATGGAGTCCCTATCTAGTCAAGCATAAGACTAAACTGGAAAAGGTTCAAAGGTTTGCCACCAGACTAGTACCCGAGCTGAGAGGTATGAGCTACGAGGAGCGACTGCAGGAATTAAACCTCACTTCGTTGGAAGACAGAAGAGTTAGGGGGGACATGATCACCACATTCAAGATTCTCAGGGGAATCGACAGGGTTGATAAAGACAGGCTGTTTAACACAAGGGGCACACGCACTAGGGGACACAGGTGGAAACTGAGTGCCCAATGAGCCACAGAGATATTAGAAAGAACTTTTTAGTGTCAGAGTGGTTGACAAATGGAATGCATTAGGAAGCGATGTGGTGGAGGCTGACTCCATACACAGTTTCAAGTGTAGATATGATAGAGCCCATTAGGCTCAGGAAACTGTACACCTGTTGATTGACGGTTGAGAGGCGGGACCAAAGAGCCAGAGCTCAACCCCCGCAAGCACAACTAGGTGAGTACAACTAGGTGAGTACACACCACACACACACACCACACACACACACAACACACACAACACAACACAACACACACACACACACACACACACACACCACCACATAACACACAAACACAGAGTAAAGAAGGAAGAGGAACAGGAGAGGAAATATGGAGAGCTAAATTAATGGAGGTAGCACAAAAAACATTTTAAGTCAGCATGTCAGGGAACCCACATGAATGAAGGAAACGATGAACCAGCGAGACTCGCCTAGTCTTCACTCTGAATGACTCCGACATAAGGGAAATTGATTTCGAGGCTCCAGTAGGAATGAGCGATCTCAGTTTACTGACGTTTGAGTATCTGGTCGAAGAAGGGTTAAAGTACTCGAGAAAGGGAACTGAAAGCAAAAGGCCAATATTCCGTAAGGAAAACTATGAGGAGATTAGAAAATTCCTAACGCCTATAACATGGGAAACAAAGCCCAGGGGAAAGTCAGCCCAAGACTTGATGGAATACATCATGCAGAAGTGTACGAAGGCAGCAGAAAAGTTTATCCCAACCCAAAAGGTAAAAAATGAGATGCAGATGAGAAACACATGCTTTAATCAGAGATGTAAGCTAGCTAAGCAACTAAGTAAAGGAGCATGGAGAAACTATAGAAATAACAGGACACTTGAGAGCATAGACGGATATCAGAGAGCCAGGAATGAATACGACAGGGTAAGAAGAGAGGCAGAAGGGCAATATGAAAACGACATTTTCAAGTAAGGCTAAGACTCAACGTAAATTGCTGCACAGCCACTTCAGGAGAAATTCAACAGTGAAGGAACAGGTAATGAAACTGAGGATAGGGGCAGACAGATTCACTACAAACGACAAAGAAGTGTGCGAGGAACTCAATAAGAAATTCCAGGAAGTCTTCACATTAGAGCAAGGGGAAGTTCCAGAGATAAGAGAAGGAATAGTTAACCAGGCACCACTAGAGAAATTTGAGATTACCAGTGGGGATGAAAGGAAGCATTTGCTAGCATTGTATGTAACAAAGGCTATAGGCCCGGATGGAATATCGTCATGGATACTAAAGGGAGGAGCAGAAACACTGTGCCTGCCACTCTCCATGGTGTATAACAAATTACTGGTAACAGGTAAACTACCAAAAAAAATGGAAGACGGCAAACGTAGTCCCGATATATAAGATGGGGGATAGACAGAAGGAACTGAACTACAGGCCAGTGTCCCCTAACTTGCATACCATGCAAGTTATTGAAGAAAATTGTGCGAATAAAGCTAGTGGAGCATCTGGAGCGAAGGAACTTTGTGACGCAGGGATGGCAAGTCCTGCCTCACAAAATAAATTGAATTCTACGATCAAGCAACAAGAATCAGATAAGAAAGAGAGGAGTGGGCACACTGCATATTTTTGGATTGCCAGAAAGCCTTTGACACGGTATCACACCAGACATTAGTGCGAAAGCTGGAGATGCAGGCAGGAGTGAAAAGGTAGATTCTCCATTGGATAGGGGAGGACCTAAGTAACAGACGACAGAGAGTCACCGTGAGAGGTGAGGTCTCAGATTGGCGAGACGTCACCAGTGGAGTCCCGCCGGGTTCAGTCCTTGGACCCATACTGTTTCTGATATATGTAAATGATCTTCCAGATGGTATAGAATCATTCCTCTCATTGTTTGCTGATGATGAAAAAAATATGAGGAGGATTAAGACGGAGGAAAATTGCATGAGGCTACAAGATGACCTAGACAGATTGAATGAATGGTCCAATAAATGGCTACTAAAGTTTAACCCGAGTACATGTAAGGTAATGAAACTAGGCAGTGGAAACAGGAGGCCAGACACAGACTACAGAATGGGAGATGGAGTTATTCATGAAACTGACAGAGAGAAACATTTAGGAGTTGATGTCATACCAAACCTGTCTCCTGAAGCCCACATTAAAAGAATAACATCTGCGGCGTATGAGAGGTTGGTTAACATCAGAACTGCTTTCAGGAGCCTGTGTAAGGAGTCATTCAGAACCTTGAATACCACATATGTAAGACCAATCCTGGAGTATTCGGCACCAGCATGGAGCCCGTACCTTGTCAAGCACAAGGCGCAGCTTGAAAAAGTTCACAGGTATGTCACTAGGCTAGTCCCAGAACTAAGAGGCATGAATTACGAGGAAAAAGCTGTGTGAAATGCACCTCATGACACTGGAATATAGAAGAGTAAGGGGAGACATGATCACTACCTACAAAATTCTCAGAAGAATTGACAGAGTAGATAAAGATAAACTGTTTAACACGTGTGGTACGCGAACAGGGGACACACAGGTGGAAACTGAGTACCCAAATGAGCCACAGGGACGTTATTAAGAACTTTTTCAGTGTCAGAGTAGTTAGTAAATGGATTGCATTAGGCAGTGATGTGGTGAAGCAGACTCCATATACACTTTCAAATGTACATATGATAGAGCCCAGTAGGCGCAGGAATCTGGACACTAGATGATTGAGAATTGATAGGCGGGACCAAAGAGCCAGAGCTGAACCCCTGCAAGCACAACTTGGTGAGTACAACTAGGCGAGTACACACACCAAACAACCCGATGAGCTTGAATAGAAAGATTTTAAAACATGCATCAACAGAGGAATCATCATTATGAGTATAATGAGAATAGGGCCAGTCCGCACACTTGCTGCGGGACTACCACCAAAAAACAAGGGAGCAGAGGCCTTTGGACAAGTGTAAGGTCACTTTATTTAAATGTCATGCCCGCAGCAGGACAGTCCCGACCACGTTTCCTTTCACCTCATGCCACTAGACAGACCACTTTTCCTTTCACCTCATGCGACTGTTCACCTTGCAGTAAATTGGTGCGCGAAAGTTACCCAGCTCTAGTGGTTTGCATCCAGGAAATTTCCAAAGGCCATATGGAACCTGGAAATAAGAAAAATCTAATCTTCCCTCTAATAAAACCGGTCGATCCTGGAAGCATATTTTAACAAGAGCGAAAAACATTTTAACAATTAGGTAATCCCGACTCACACTCTCCGGTAACTTTATATATCTTAAAGCATTGCTTCTCACCCTCTTCACCTGTATGGCATTGAAATGAATTTTCCCTCCCCCCTCCCCTCCCGGTTTCCTTAAAGGCCTAACTATTCAACAAGTCAATTTTATTTTAAATGGTAACAAACTCGTTTTTCATCTTTCAATTGTAACTGAATATACAAATAAATATTAAACACTAACACAAGGCAGTAGTTAAAACTTGCTTAATTAATGACATGGTTGATGTCATTGTTGCTGGCACAATTTTTCGATTTTTAGGTTCATTACAAGAGAGAGAGATTTAAACGTAGATGAGGTGCCTGAGTCATCCTTATTCTGTGTTTTGATTTGATTTATAACAAGCCTGCTCTGATAAATATGTTACGGGGAATGGAATAGCATTTATCGGTAATGTGGATGCCAGTTCTGGATACTCATTTGTCACCTGTAACCAAAAAAACTGTTCAGTCGTACTGAATGAGACTTGACCTCAGTAAAGGGGTCATACGAAAGTACAACAAAGACTCTTTTTCTTCGTGTGCAGCTTAAGCTTTTATATTTTAAACATATACAAGAAACTGATTCACTAATCTACTGTTATTGACATCAGGAAGGCAATTAAGTTTCCAACTTAGTTTGGATATCAGAGAATACTGATATACCAAGTACCACAGTACTACCTCTGTGTACTTGGCTGAAATGCCTCCTTCAGCTCGTTTTGCAGCTGAAGGAGGCATTTGAGCAGAATTCTGTGTTGAGTTTCACGTACGAGATGGAGAATGATTAGAAACTGCCTTTTCTAGATGTAACAGTCACGGAAAGGAACGGAGGCTTCCACACTGCAGTCTACACTAAGGAAACAAACATAGGAATGTGCCTCAATGCCTTGTGATGTGTTGGCGGGAGATGTCTCTCCCGTCCCTCTATCATTTAAACAGCTTTCATCTTATATACCAGCTTTTGGGTAAGGTGGTATGTTACAACAGTTTTCGATGAAGTGAACAAAACTTTCAACACAAGATAGAGCAAACTTTCAACACAAGACAGAACACGGTGCAATGGGTATAAATTGGGTAAATTAAAGGGAAGAATGGAAGTAACTGCAAAGGTCTTATTGGCCAATATTTCTTGATGCTTCTATATTGGTGCGGAGTCTTGAAGTGGGTAGAATATAGTTGTGCATTAATTGGCTGTTGATTGCTGGTGTTGACTTCTTGATGTGTAGTGCTTCGCAGATGTCAAGCCGCCTGCTATCGCTGTATCTGTCGATGATTTCTGTGTTGTTTGTTAACAAACAACACAGAAATCATCGACAGATACAGCGATAGCAGGCGGCTTGACATCTGCGAGGCATCATCTATCGATGAGACATCATCTATCGATGATTTCTGTATTGTTTGTTAACAAACAACACAGAAATCATCGATAGATACAGCGATAGCAGGCGGCTTGACATCTGCGAGGCACTACACATCAAGAAGTCAATACAAGCAATCAATAGCCAATTAATGCACAACTATATTCTACCCACTTCAAGACTCCGCACCAATATAGAAGCATCAAGAAATATGGGCCAATAGGCCCTTTGCAGTTACTTCCATTCTTCCCTTTAATTTACCCAATTTATTCCCATTGCACCGTGTTCTGTCTTGTGTTGAAAGTTTGCTCTATCTTGTGTTGAAAGTTTTGATCACCTCATCCAAAACTGTTGTAACATATCACCTCACCCAAAAGCGGGTATATAAGATGAAAACTGTTTAAATGATAGCATAGTAGAACTCTGTTTAGTCTTTGCAGGTTATAGTTGTGTGTGTGTATACTAAAGTCTTTGAAAATGTAATAAGTTATTACGAAACGTGTTCAAGTGTCGCGTCAGACTAGAAATAAAAATGAATTTTGGAGAATTGATTTTTCCATTACAATCGACAGTGAAACGAAACATAAGAAATATTGAGAAAATTCGTGTTAGAATTATTAATCTTACTTTTCGGTCATATATATATATATATATATATATATATATATATATATATATATATATATATATATATATATATATGTATGTATATATGTATGTATGTATGTATGTATGTATGTATGTATGTATGTATGTATGTATGTATGTGTATATATATATATATATATATATATATATATATATATATATATATATATATATATATATATATACATGCGGAAAAACCACAAAGAAATGGAGAAAGGGGGGCGAACGTTTCGGCTTTTCAGGGCCTTTGTCAACACCAGACTGAGGACAGGAGAGAGAAGATACAGGTCATCACCTAGACCTGACCAACCCATCCCTAGGAAAGGATTACCAGAAACAGGAAAGGTCAAAGAGGATTAAGTGGTCAGAGAATTAAGGATGAAAGATTAAGGAAAAGCCTCATGGACACACAATAAATGAATATACAATTGTAATGAAACATTGTATGCCTCAATTTAAGAGTTTTTTCTTAAACTGTTGTGTAATATTGTAACTTAAAACTTGGTCAAGTTTGTACATACCAGTACTAACATTGAGAAGATTTGGACATTGAGTACAATGTCCAAATCAATGTCCAAATCTTCTCAATATTAGTACTGGTATGTACAAACTTGACCAAGTTTTAAGTTACAATATTACACAACAGTTTAAGAAAAAACTCTTAAATTGAGGCATACAATGTTTCATTACAATTGTATATTCATTTATTGTGTGTCCATGAGGCTTTTCCTTAATCTTTCATCCTTAATTCTCTGACCACTTAATCCTCTTTGACCTTTCCTGTTTCTGGTAATCCTTTCCTAGGGATGGGTTGGTCAGGTCTAGGTGATGACCTGTATCTTCTCTCTCCTGTCCTCAGTCTGGTGATGACAAAGGCCCTGAAAAGCCGAAACGTTCGCCCCCCTTTCTCCATTTCTTTGTGGTTTTTCCGCATACAAATGATCAGTGTTTGGTGATCGTCAATTGCATATATATACATATATATATATATATATATATATATATATATATATATATATATATATATATATATATATATATATATATATATGTGTATATATATATATATATATATATATATATATATATATATATATATATATATATATATATATATATATATATATATATATATATATACGGGAGGTGTCGGGGGCGGGCGGACGCGTGGAGGGAGGCTCTGTTGTTTACTGAGCCTAGTGACATCCTGGAGCCACCGAGCCTAGCCTTCACAAGGTGCTGTGTGAATATCCTGGGAAGGTGCAGGAGCGGACGGCAAGTGCCCAAAGTGGACCATCTCAACAAAAATGGATCAAAACAGGTGAATTTATAGTGTGGAATATAAGGGTAGTGAGGGCCACGCCGGCGCCCGGTAGGCCTCCCACAGTGAAGGTGTGGGGGGAGGGGGTGTTGTTGTGCGGTCAGGCGAGGGGGGTCACCCATGTGCCACCCAGTGATTATATAAATATATTTGGAAAAGAAAAACAGAAATTAGCAATCATGTTTAGTGTTAATGGAGCTCACAGTGTGTCAGTCTACAAGTGTATGATTCATTCACCATTGTGCAGTGATATACAAGGAAATTGTACCAGTGTTTAAGTGTCACCCAGACCCCCCCCCCCCCTCTCCCCTCAAGGCGAGCGGTGTCCGGTCAACCCCCACCCCCTCCCCGCGCGCTGGCCTCACCGCAGGCTGGGCGTCTCTCACCCACCTATTCACCGCCCACACAGTGCCCGTTGCAGAGATGTGTCACCCTCCATGCACCCAGATATGGCACAGGTCACAGCAAGCATTCAGGTTCTTCCCAAAAGGGAGGGGGACACAAGTACGCACATGAGTGGTGAGTGCGAGGGACAGCTAACTACCCCTGCCGCCACCACCCGTGATCACCCTCCCACGCCACGCCTATGTCACAGCCCGCCCGGGGGACGGAGGGGACTCCCCCAACTAACCAGGAACCCCTCAGCCAAGAACACGGTCCTGGGAACAATGTACCCAGAGGCGCACCCAGAGGGGGACCCAGATTCAGAGGAACGTGTCGGGTTTGTGAGGAATCTCACAGCCTTAGAAACGATGGAACCCTACGTCAGCACCACGGCTGTGAGGGTTCATGGACGTTACCTGTAGAGAGGGAAGGCCCACAGGCCCCCCCGGCACCCCCACACATCCCAGCAAACTTCATGTCATCAGATGACCTCCTGGGGGCCATCAAAGCATCCACCACCAGAACTCTTCCCCACATTCCTAAAGCTGCGCGCCCATTTGCAGCAGGGAAGTATACAGACCTTCTAAGGAAAGTGAATGAACGGTCTGAAAATCTTAATGCTGCAGCCACCATCAAAGCATGGCATAATTTGCTCCTGTTCGGCAATATTTGCTTAGGCGTACCTGCAAGAGGAGGCAAGTCACTAGCCTCATCAGTCACTAGGGCAATAAATAATTTCCCCAGAGCTGACAACTTGATCCCCATCCCTCCTCAGCGCAAAAACCGTCGTGGAAGACCCAAGAGTTCTGTGGTGTCTGTGTGTAGCTGAGATAGTCTTGGTAGTAAGGTTGATGTAAAGTCATTCCTGGTTACTGACTTTAATAATAATAAACGATTACATGATAGAGTAGCTCCCAAGCTTGGCAGGCGTCCTGTGTGCTGTTTACCTTCTCTAGTGGCGTCCAGCCGCCGCACATAGAAAACGGATGGTACCATTTTCTGTGAACATGACATCCCTCCTTTTCTTTAAAAGAATGAATACAGGATGTCTACCATGCTTGTAGCACAAAGCAAAGTTATTGACACAAAGTAAGTTATTAACATATCACGAGATATTGCATACATTTAACATTAATTAAACACACAAAGAATTTAAACAATCTTTACCACAAAGGATTTCAATGTTAAAAATACATATGCAATGTTAAACAAACATGAAAGAAACTGTAATACAAAGTCACAAAATATTGAATGAGATATCTGCATTATTCAAACAATATTAAATTTAGTTCAGCATAACAAGTAAATACTTTGCATTACATAGGAACACAATTAATCATCATATCGTGTAGGGCGTTTAACATGTCGTTTTGGACGAGAGTCCTTAAATACAAAAATATCCCTCGATGAATTGTTTATCGAGTTATAACTCATTTTTTCTTTTTCTTTTGCACGACTTTGCACTTCATCATTTTCTACACTATTTGGAATCACTTTGAAATAAGCCATATTACGTGTTATACTATGATCTCTATTACTCGCTGTTACCATAGTTCCTTTTACACTAATCACTTTATATGGTTTTGTATCATACGGCATATCTAACTTTCCCTCTTTTTCTTTTTAACGAGAACAGTATCTCCAACCTTTATGAATTGTTCCTTTGCACGTTGATCATGAGCAATTTTCATTTTGCCCTTGGCTAGTGCATCCTTCTGAGCGAGACGTTTATCCGTTACCTTGGCTGGCATGACAGGTAGTGCGATTCTCATAGGACGTCCAAATAAAAGTTCGCCAGGCGACTTGCCCAGTGTTCCATGCGGTGTTGCACGGTAGTTCCTGAGAAAAGCATACATAGCTTGTTTCCAGGATCGTCCTTCGGCATGAGCACAGCGTACCGCTTTCATGAGAGGTTGCATGAATCTCTCTACTTCTCCATTTGCTTGAGGATGTAGTGGCATCACACGGCGGTGTTTGAATCCAATATGCTCAGCAAAGTTGACAAAGTCTTGTCCATTAAATGGCGGTCCATTGTCCGTCTTGACAACTTCAGGAATGCCAAAGTTTGAAAAGATCTTGTCGAGTTTCGGATGACAGCCTTTGCAGATGTGGAAGTGATGATTTCTACTTCTGGATAACGTGAGTGATCATCAATGACTACCATCAAGTACTCTCCAGTTGGTAGCGGTCCACAGAAGTCCATCGATACTTCCATCCATGGTGCAGCAGGTAGTGGTGAAGGTTGTAGAGGTGTTGGTCTTGAAGTATCCACTGCAGCTTGGCAAGGGACACAGGCATCATGCATGTCCTTAGCTTGACGATCAATGCCAGGAAACCACACCTTTTCTCGTAGCAGCTGTTTGGTCCTTACAAGACCTTGGTGTCCTTGATGTGCAAGCTTCAGAGCACGTTGCTGGAGAACAGCTGGAATAACGATACGAGTACCTCGCAGCACGGTGTCGCGTTGTTGCGTAACACTTAATTCTGTCTGGATGCGTTCAAGTGCTTTGAATGCATCTTGGTCAACTCCTGAGGGTGGGATGCGTGGAAACTTTTTCTTAGTCAATGCATCCACTGTTGCTTGCAGAGTTGGGTCCTCTAGGGTTGCAGTACGTATTTCATCAAGAGTGAGCCTTAGGGACTGCATCACAGGTTACAGAGTGTACATATTCCTCGGCAACTTGCTGATGCTTGGTGATGGTGAAACTGTTGGCAGGATGTCGACTGATGTAATCAGCGGGATTGCCTGCACCTGGCTTGTATTTCACCGTAAAGTTGTATGGTTGCAGACGAAGAGCCCATCTCTCAATGCGAGCTGGTGGTTTGGACTTTGGATTATTGAAGATGGTCTCCAACGGTTTGTGGTCAGTGACTATCGTGGTAAAGGGTGCACCAAGCAGATACACATTGAAGTGTTCACAGCCCCATACAAGAGCAAGAGCTTCCTTCTCTGTCTGACTGTATCGTTGCTCAACATCTGTGAGAGAACGGCTGGCGTAGGCAATTACTACTCTTGAATCTGGTTGACCAGGTTTGTGTTGGGCTAACACAGCACCTAAACCAACAGGACTAGCATCCACCGTTAACTCAGTGTCCATTGATGGATCAAAGTATGCAGCAGTCGCATTTTCTACTAGTGCATCTTTCACAGCATCAAATGCATTTTGCTCGACATCGCTCCAGTACCATGATGCATTTTTCTTCAGGAGCTCACGTAAGAAGCTTCGTAATAGTAGCAAAACGGAATGAAGCGAGAACAGTGTTTGCCCTCCCGAGAACTATGTACTTCAGGGATGTGAAGAGGTGCAGCATTCTTGATACTCTGAACTTTCTTTGTCATAAGTACATGTCCAAGGAGTTCGTTTTATGTGTGATAACTACACTGCTCCGTTAGCGTCAAATC
>WNGS01002996.1:31540-50518 GCA_020271785.1 Procambarus virginalis | reverse complement strand
AGAGTGGTAGGCACAGTTCTTCTGCTCCTTCCCTTAGTATCCAAGGGGAGATTCTATCTGGGCCTATAGCCTTTGTCACATCTAACTCTAGTAAACAATTCCTTACTTCCCCGCTGGTAATCCGAAACTCTTCCAGTGGTTCCTGGTTAGCTATTCCCTCTCTTTTCTCTGGATTTCTCTTTGCTCTAAGGTGAAGACCTCCTGGAATTTCTTATTCAGTTCTTCAAACACTTCTTGTCGTTTGCAGTGAATCCTTCCGCCCCTATCCTTAATTTCTTTCCTGTGTGTGTTTGTGTGTGTGTGGTGTGTGTGTGTGTGTGTGTGTGTGTGTGTGTGTGTGTGTGTGTGTGTGTGTGTGTGTGTGTGGTGTGTGTGTGTGTGTGTGTGTGTGTGTGTGTGTGTGTGTGTGTGTGTGTGTGTGTGTGTGTGTATTTACCTAGTTGTGCATGCCGGGGGTTTTTCGGGCCGCTTCTCAAAAGTGTACTCACCTGTTTGTGCTTGCGGGGGTTGAGCTCTGGCTCTTTGGTCCCGCTTCTCAACTGGTGTACAGGGTCCTGAGCCTACTGGTCTCTATCATATCTACACTTGAAACTGTGTATGGAGTCAGCCTCCACCACATCACTTCTTAATATATTTCGTTTGTCAACCACTCTGATACAAAAAAAGTTCTTTCTACTATCTCCGTGGCTCATTTGGGCACTTAACTTCCACCTGTGTCCCCCTAGTGCGTTTACCCCTTGGGTTAAATAGCATGTCCTTATCTCCCCTATCAATTCCTTTGAGAATTTTGTGTGTGGTGATCATGTCCCCCTAACTCTTCTGTCTTCCAGCGACTGAGGTTTACCTCTCGTAGTCTATCCTCGTAGCTCATACCTCTCAGCTCGGGTACTAGTCTGGTGGCAAATCTTTGAACCTTCTCCAGTTTAGTCTTATGCTTGACTAGATATGAACTCCATGCTGGGGGTTGCATACTCCAGAATTTTTCTGACATATGTGGTATACAAAGGTCTGAATAAATCCTTACACAAGTTTCTAAAGGCCGTTCTTATGTTGACCAACCGGGCATATGCCACTGATGTTATCCTCTTGATATGGGCTTTAAGGGACAGGTCTGGCGTGATATCAACCTTCAAGTCTTTCTCTCTCTCTGATTCCTGAAGAATTTCATCTCCCAAATGATACCTTGTATTTGGTCTCCTGCTCTTTACACCTATCATCATTACATTACATTTGCTTGGTTTAAACTCCCACAATAACTTGTTCGACAGTTTCTTCAGTTTGTCTAGGTCTTCTTAAAGCTTCAAGCAGTCCTCCTCTGTCTTGATCCTTCTCATAATTTTGGCGTCGTCAGCAAACATTGAGAGGAATGAATCTATACCCTCTGGTAGATCATTTACGTCAATCAGAAATAGGATAGGACCGAGTACAGAGCCCTGTGGGACTCCACTGGTGACTTCACGCAAATCTGAGGTCTCACCCCTAACTGCAACTCTCTGCTTCCTATAGCTTAGGTACTCTCTTATCCACTTGAGCACCTTACCATTCCCTCCTACTTGTCTCTCCAGCTTATGGACCAGCCTCTTATTGGGTACCGTGTCAAAGGCTTTCCGACAGTCCAAGAAAATGCAGTCCGCCCAGCCTTCTCTTTCTTGCTTAATCTTTGTCACCTGATCGTAGAACTCTATTAAGTCTGTAAGGCAAGATTTACCCTCACTGAACCCATGTTGGCATTTTGTCATGAAGTCCCTTCTCTCCAGGAGGGAACTAAAGAGAATTCCCTTCTCTTCAGTGCCTCTTGTCTGTCACCCTTTATGTATATTGCGACCACATTCGTCGTTTTCCATACCTCTGGTAGGTCTCCCATCTCCAGTGACCTACTATATACTATGGAGAGTGGCAAGCAGAGTGCCTCTGCACACTCTTTCAATACCTATGGGGGAAAACTCGTCTGAATCAACAGCCTTTCTCACATCCAGATCCAAACAGGTGTCTCTTGACCTCATCTCGTAATTTCGAACCCTACCAAGGCCGTGTAGTTTACTGCCCCCTGTCGTCGTCCCTGACTCCGCGTTCTGCTCCGGCGTCCCCAACTCAGCACTCTGCTCCGGCGTTCCCGACTCGGTGCTCTGCTCCGGCGTCCTCGACTCTGCGCTCTCCTCTGGCGTTCCCGACTCCGCGCTCTGCTCCAGGATCCCCGACTCCGCGCCTCGTCTGGTTGTATCTGGGTGTCATGGACAGTTTGTTTGAAGACATTAGAATTGCTATACAGGCATTTATTAGTGATTCTCTGTTTTCAGCAGGAGTTTTATCCAGGATTTTAATCATCTTCTAGGAACTTACATCATCTTTTTTGCAGAACCAGTACACAGAGTGGTCACTGAGACCCTTTCTCCTTGGATTATTAGTCATGTTGGCACATTTTTTGTGTATGGCTGCTGAACAGAGATTGGCATTGAAAGCTCTGTTGGTAATCTGCCTTCATGTTGCATTCTATGCACGTTTTTATCAAAGACATTTATGTTGAATACTTCAATTCAGTCGTAGTGGTGCTGACAAGTTGGGGTGGGGACCGGAGGGTGTTGGCCCGTTGTGCTGGATGTGGTGGGTGTTGACCGCGGGTGTTTACCAGTTTGGGGTAGGCAGGGAGAAGGCTGTATGAAAGGGCAGTGTTGCTACCACGAGGCACACCCTTAATTTGTTTTGTTCATTTGTTAGAATACATTACTTGCATTTTCCCACTAGTTATTTTACAGTGAAAGCATTTACTTTCTGTGTCTGGGCACTAGTGACCTGGGTACGTTACACTATTTGGAAGCACATCCAAACACAGTGGGTACTCGGGGTGGGCCTACACTCCGAATGGCATTTGTTTACACACGACGGGCATATTTTGAATATAATTTGTACACTTGATATTAAGGTATGATATCTTATTTTTTTATAATTGACACAGGTTTTACATAGAGAGCTTAGCACTATGGGCACTGATTTCTTGATGTTTCAATAGCGAGGAATGTTCGTTTTGACGACTTGGCAACTATTGCCTAAGGACTCCTGGCACCACATGGGCAGGGGTTAACTACACACGAATTTCACTTATTTTTCCCTGAACACAAAAGGTCGGATGGCAATCTCTATGATATATTTTTAATATGTTGAGACACACTTTATAAGGTATCTGACTGTTTTTAGATACTGTTACACTTAAATATCCCTAGATATATACTGTTTTCCGGAGGAAGGGGGGCGGAGTTGGGGACGCCGGAGCAGAGCGTGGAGTCGGGGGCCCGCCGGAGCCGAGAGCGGAATCGGGGGCCCGCCAGAGCCGAGCGCGGTCCCTGGAAAAGGGAAACAAACAAAACAAGGACCCAAAATCTGTCGGAATTACAAATGGGGTGTCTGTAAGCATGGGATTCGGGAAGAACAAATGGAACATGTAAGTACGATCACCCTAGAAACTGCAGAACCCACATCAGTACTGGTAAATGTACTAAAAGCTGTGAATTCTTTCACCCAGAAATTTGCAAGAACTGTTTAGACAGGAAAGAATGCTTCAGTACGGAATGTCAAGCTTTTCATATAAGAGATACCAGGTGAATAAAACCGACACCGCCACTATGAAAACAGCCACAACTCCAATGACGGGGATGATTCTTTAGCAAGAGAAAGAAGAGAAGAATGGCTAAAAATGTCCAGACTCTAGCACCATCTCTGTCAAATGCTTAAGAGGACGCAAACACAGTGGCTTCCCTACCCGAGTCTCAGATATTAACACCAAGTAAAGCATCCAGCACTTTCACAAACACGATAACATCATTTATATTTACCAACATCCAGGGTATAAAAACACGCAAATCCAACAAAGTTCATTTTATAGATGGTCTCCTCCATGAGGCAAATGCAGTGTTTGCAGCCCTAACGGAAACTCACACATAAGACTACCATACTGGTGAAATATGGATCTCAGAGTACAATCTTTTCAGATGTGACAGGAAACACCGGGTACAGGGTGGGGTCAGCCTCTATGTCAAAGACGCACTCTTCTGTACTGAGCTTCTAAACACCCCAAATGATATAGTGAAAGTGCTGATAATCAAGATAGAGATCCTATATGTAGTTATAGTCCTTGTATATAAATCACCGGAGGCAAAACCTCAGCAGTTTAAAGACCAACTAATGAAAATTGAACACTGCTTTTAAACCCTCACAAATCCAGCCCTCGAACATCATCCTGCTTGGGGACTTCAACCTACGGCACCTAAAATGGAAGCACCTGGCTAATACAGTAATAACAGAAAGAATACCAGAAAGTAGCCTAAATGAACAGGCACATGCAAATGACCTACTACGGATGTGCGACAGGTTTGCCTTAAACCAGCAAATAGTAGAACCAACTAGGAAGGACAACATGCTGGACCTCATTTTCACCAATAATGATGAATTGATCAGGAACATAATGATTACAAATACCTGTTACTCAGATCGTAACTTAACTGAAGTTCTGACAAGCATGGGGAATAGACCTTCAAAATCGGTCCCGCTTCCCAGTGGAGGAGATTTCAGTAAATTCAACTTTAATAATAAAGAGATAAACCGAGAGCAAATAAACCAGGACTTCACAGAAATAAACTGGGAAGAACAGCTAGAAAATGTAAACCTGAACCAGTGCCTGGAAAAAATAAGCTCAGTAGCACTAGAAATATGCTCAAACTGCATACCCCTAAGAAAAAAGAGGAGGAGGTGCAGGTTGGAACGGGAACGTTGTTCCCTCTATAGGCAAAGAAAACAAATCGCGGAACAACTTGAGAGCCGCACCCAATCTCAAGAACGGCGAAGGTTAGGTAGAGAAATAGAAACAATTGAACTCAAGCTACAAGTATCATACAAAACCCAGGAGAGGCAAAGAGAGCAAAAAGCCATCAGTGAAATAGAGAGAAATCAGAAATATTTTTTCTCCTATGCAGGTTATCTTGAGATGATATCGGGGCTTTTGTGTCCCCACGGCCCGTCCTCGACCAGGCCTCCACCCCCAGGAAGCAGCCCGTGACAGCTGACTAACTCCCAGGTACCTATTTACTGCTAGGTAACAGGTACATCAGGGTGAAAGAAACTCTGTGTATTGTTTCTTGCCGGCGCCCGGGATCGAACCCGGGACCACAGGATCACGCGCCAGTATTCTGTCCGCTCAACCACCGGCTCCTCCAGAAAAATCAAGATAAAAAATCACATCTAGTATTGGGCCCCTGCAAAAGAGAGATGGAACTTTTACCAAGGACAACAAAGAAATAAGTGAGTTACTGAGGAAGCAGTAGGACTCTGTTTTCAGCGAGCCACTAAACACACTAAAGATTGATAACCCAAAAGAATTTTTCATTGATATGATACCAACATCAAATCATATATCAGACGCCACCCTATCCCCACTGGATTTTGAAGAAGCCATAAATAGTATGCCTATGCACTCTGCGCCAGGCCCTGATTCTTGGAACTCCATATTCATCAAGAACTGTAAAAAAATACTATTGCAGGCCCTTCACATTCTTTGGAGACAAAGTCTAGAGACTGGCGTTATCCCTGACATACTAAAAACAGCAGAGGTAGCACCACTCCATAAAGGAGGAAATAAGGCAGAGGCAAAAAAATTACAGACCGATAGCGCTAACATCGCACATCATAAAAATCATTGAGAGTGCTAAGAAGTAAGATCACAAAATAAATAGAATCACAACATCTCCATAACCCCAGGCAACATGTTTTCAGAACAGGGAGCACTTGCCTGTCACAGTTGCTGGACCACTATGACATGGCATTAGATACCATGGAAGACAAAAATAATGCTGATGTAAGTTACACAGACTTCGCAAAAGCCTTTGACAAATGTGACTATGGTGTTATTGCACATAAATTCGGTTCCAAAGGAATTACCGGAAAAATAGGCAGATGGATCTACAATTTCCTGACTAACAGAACCCAATGTGTAATAGTCAACAAAATAAAATCCATCCCATCAACTGTGAGGAGCTGTCCCCCCAGGGTACTGTGCTTGCTCCAGTACTTTTTCTCATTCGCACATTGGTCATTGACAACGACACAATCAATAGCACTGTATCATCCTTTGCAGATGACACTAGGATTTTCATGAGAGTAGGCAACATAGAGGACACGACAAACCTCTATTCACATGTAGATCAGGTACAGAAGTACAGCTACTGGTACAACAACAAAAAATAATATGGTGTTTAACGAAGATAAGCTCCAGCTCATGCGCTACGGAAAAAAAATTAATATAAATGGAAACCACGTACAAAACTCAGGCAAATCCTAACATAGAACGAAAAGGCAATGTAAAGGTTCTGGGTGTACTCATATCGGAAGACCTTACCTTTAAAGAACACAATAAAGTAGCTGTCACAACTGCAAGAAAAATGGCAGGTTGGATAACAAGAACTTGTCACACTATAGATGGTATACCGATGATGATACTTTTCAAAACGCTAGTGCTCTCTAGAGTGGAGTACTACTGCACAATGACAGCCCCTTTTAAAGCTGGAGAAATTGCTGACAAAGAGAGCGTACAGAGATCCTTTACTGCTAGAATCCACTCAGTAAAACTTCTAAACTATTGGGACCGACTAAAAAGCCTAAATCTGTATTCCCTTGAGCGCATGCGGGAGAGATATATAATAATTTACAAGTGGAAAATAGTAAAGGGGATAGTCCCAAACCTGCACATAGTAATAACATCACATGAGAACAGGAGGCATGGCAGGATGCGCAGATTTCCCCCTGTTGAAAAGCAGAGGTGCAACAGGTACTCTGAGAGAGAACTGTATCAACATTAGAGGCCCGAGACTGTTCAACACACTTCTACTACACATAAGGGGCATAACTGGCCGACCCCTCACAGTGTTCAAGAGAGAACTGGATAAACACCTCCAAAGGATAGCTCATCAACCAGCCTGTGATTCGTACGTCAGGCTGCAAGCAGCCACGTCCAACAGCCTGGTCGACGACTGGGCCGCGGGGACGCTAAGCCCTGGAAGTACCTTAAGGTAACCCACCTCTTTGTCATTCTCTGTATACCTGTCCACGACTGTTCTTAGTGTCATTACCTGTTCTTTCACTGTTGTTTTCCTTCTGATGTGACTGTGGAGTAGCTTTGGTTCGGTCTTGGCTTTGCTTGCTATATAATTTTCATAATTTTTCTCTGCTTCTCTTCTCACATTAACATACTGATTCCTGGATCTCTGGTATCTCTCTCTGCTTTCTGGTGTCCTGTTATTTCGGAAGTTCCTCGACGCCCTTTTGTTCATTTCCTTTGCTTCCATACATGTCCTATTATACCATGGAGTTTTCTTTTGCTTCTCGGATTTTTCTTTTTTTTGGGCCGGGATGAACCTGTTTACTGCCTCCTGACACTTTTGGGTGACATAGTCCATCATGCCTTGTACAGACCTAGCTCTGAGGTCTGTGTCCCCATGGTATATTCCTTAGGAAACTTCTCATCTCCTCATAATTTACCTTTCGGTATGCCAGCCTTTTGTTTCCTAGTTCTTTCGGGGGAGGGGGGGGGGGAATAAATCCTAGCTCTTCCAGATACTCGAAGATCAATTCACGGTGATCACTCATTCCCAAGGGTGCTTCCAACCTAACTTCCCTTATATCCCACTCATTTAGGGTAAATATCAGATCAGCATGGCTGGTTCATCATCCCCCTCTTTCTTGTTGGTCCCTTGATGTGTTGGCTTAGAAATTTTCTTGTTGCCACGTCCATCAGCTTACCACTCCATGTATTTGGTGCTCCATGTGGGTCTCTGTTCTCCCAATCAATCTTCTCGTGGTTGAAGTCTTCCATGATTAGTAGTCCAGATCCATTCCTGCTTGCAACAAAAGCTGCTCTCTCTATCGTAATAATGGTGGCCATGTTTTTTCTATCATATTCCTCTCTAGGTCTTCTATCACTTGGTGGTGGGTTATATATGACTATGACTATAATTTTTTGTCCTCCAGTAGCTATGGTACCTGTTATGTAGTCACTGAAACCTTCACAGCCCTGAATAACCATCTCCTCAAAACCTCAGTATTTTCTTACCAGCAAAGCTACACCACCACCTCCTCTTCCTTCTCTTTCTTTCCTTACAACACAGTAGTCCTGTGGGAACACTGCATTTGTTATGGTTTTTGTTAACTTTGTTTCTGTGAGTGCTATTATGTCTGGGTTTTCTTCTAGAACCCATTCTCCAAGTTCATTTGCTTTATTTGTGATTCCATCAATGTTAGTGTACATTGGCTCACTTTCTTTTGTCTCTTCTCAAATCACCTCCTTGGTGAGCGTTTTGCTGGTGGGAGAAAGCTGTTCCGTGGGTGTGAGGATTTGTGAGGTGGATAACAGGGTTTCAGAGGATACTGGGGTGAGGTGTTGGGGGGTCAAGTGAAGGGGGAGGGAGGACAGGAAGGAAAAGGGTGGGAGGGTGGACATGGTGGCAGGAGGGGAGGGGTAGAAGGGTTGGAATGGGGTGTGGGGGGGAGAGAAATTTTCCTGAGCATTTGAGGGGAGCTGGGAGGGTTTGGGGTAGGGGGGTTTCTATGCAGAGGAGGGTGGTGAAGTTGCCCTCCTCTCTGGTGTTACTATGTGTAGCTGGTTGAGGGTTCCCTCCTCACCTCTGGGGATATTGTGTTGGGAGCAGTGATTTTCTGGTTTTCTCCTCTCGCCCTGTGCTTTTTCCTTGCTTCTGCCGCCATGGCTCTCTCCTCTCTCGTCATGTCCCTCTGGAGGAATATATTTTTTAATTCTCCCACATATTGGAGGTGGTTTTTCTTCGTTAGAATCTTCTCCTTTGTGTTTTCGTTTGCAAACACTATCTTTAACACACGGTCTCGGTCCTTGTTTTACCAGCCTAACCTGAAAACGTTCTCAATGCTATGGTCAGCCCCTTCCATCTCTAGTGGCTTCAGTATTTCATTCACTGCCTCTCCGTCCTTATCATTCTATTCTGTCCTATTGGAGCCCTCCTGCTCTTTAATATCCGTAGCTACCACTGACCTTTATCTTTCCAGCAACTGACTAGTGGAGCGTGCCGCTTCCTGTGAGGTGGCTGCTTTCATGGCTACCTCCCATCACTATGGACATTACTTCCGAGGTATTTGTTTTAGCACTTTTTACATTCCTTGCTAAAAAAAGTTCTTTTGTTTCCTCACATTTGAAAACCACTTTTATGAATCGATCTCTGTCCTTGTTGTACTGGCCAAGCCTGAAAAACTATCTATATTCTGTTCTTCCCTCTTCACTTGAACTCCTTCATGATCTTTATGTAATAACCCTAACTGCTTTATACCCTTTACTCACTCAACACCACAGCTTAACACTGCTTGCAGATCAATGTGACCCCTAATGAACTACAGCTAATTATTAACTCTGAAATATTAATGAGGGGGGAGCAACAATGCAGGATTAATTTATTTAAAATTAAGCAATAAAACTTATTAAACACTGCCACCACCTCCCTGTCCAGAATCTGAATATGTCTATTACGGATTCCCAAGGAAGGAAGGAAATCAGTAATCATGAACTCAAGGGGCATAGTAATCTGGGTAATAATCTTGGAATTAACTTATACAATTTTACTTAACTTGTTGAGGGTTCAGGGGTAATTCTAATATTCCTGAAATGAAGGAGAACACAGGGGGATTTCCAGCACCGCACAGAAATACCACATAAAAATTACACAGCATTATAAACCAAAGGGTTAATTAACTAAATACCACTAGATCAAATATTTACTTTATTGAAACTGGCACGAATATTTAATATTGAAATCAAATTTAAATATAGCTTACTCTAATAAATCTCCTTCGAGGCAATAGTATGACTTAGTGATGGACATATATTCCAGCACACTTTACCTTAAACGCTGCAGTCCACCAACAATTTCGAATGACTTGCCCTCCAGATCAGATCTGTACCCCCAGTTGAAGTACCCACAAGACACACTAAACTTAATATTTTCTT
This sequence comes from Procambarus virginalis, assembly GCA_020271785.1. Taxonomy (NCBI): domain Eukaryota; kingdom Metazoa; phylum Arthropoda; class Malacostraca; order Decapoda; family Cambaridae; genus Procambarus; species Procambarus virginalis. Next base: position 40,509 of record WNGS01002996.1, on the reverse strand, counting down.
AAACTCTCTCAGTGGAAACAGGCTCCTCCAATTTGTAAGTTTTCCTAGGCCCATAAGCCCTGTCTTTCAAGGCTCGAACTAATGAATACAAAGTCTTACTCTTAGGCCAGCCAAAACTCTGACTAGCCCGCCCTCTAGGCCTCCTTGGCTATAGGCCTGTTCTGAAAATTATGTTATTAGAGCTTTGAATAATGTCAGCAATTTCTCCAGCTTTGAAAGGGGCTGTCATTGTGCAGTAGTACTCCACTCTAGAGAGCACTAGCGTTTTGAAAAGTATCATCATCGGTATACCATCTAGGTATAGATGGTATAGGTTCCATAGAAGGGAAGGTTCCAAGGGTTGTCATTGCCAGTGGGTGGTAATGGAGGACGAGCTCCCATGACCTAAAAATGCTCCTATATGACATGCGTCTCAAATAGCCTCTGACCTGATGGGAAATTACATGAATGACCTTGAAAAGCAAAAGGGTTGGGTGTTAATTGACTGATGGATGGCAGTGTTCACAGCCAGCTGGACATAGGGCAGGTGTCCGTCCAATGAATTTGCATCATGCTCTGCAACAATTGCAAGCTTATCTTTAAATGATCCGTTCATCCGTTCCGTCATACCGTTAGCCTGAGGGTGATAAGCCGTAGTGAATGCTCAAATGGTTTCTACAACAATTTTACATACTTCCGACTTAAATATTCCCATTAAATTCCCCTTTCACTCGGTCAGAAACTAACACTTTANCCCATAGGTATTGAAAGAGTGTGCAGAGGCACTCTGCTTGCCCATCTCCATAGTATATTAGTAGGTCACTGGAGATGGGAGACCTACCAGAGGTATGGAAAACGACGAATGTGGTCCCAATATACATAAAGGGTGACAGACAAGAGGCACTGAAGAGAAGGGACTTCTCTTTAGTTCCCTCCTGGAGAGAAGGGACTTCATGACAAAATGCCAACATGGGTTCAGTGAGGGTAAATCTTGCCTTATAGACTTAATAGAGTTCTACGATCAGGTGACAAAGATTAAGCAAGAAAGAGAAGGCTGGGCGGACTGCATTTTCTTGGACTGTCGGAAAGCCTTTGACACAGCACCCAATAAGAGGCTGGTGCATAAGCTGGAGAGACAGGTAGGAGGGAATGGTAAGGTGCTCAAGTGGATAAGAGAGTACCTAAGCTATAGGAAGCAGAGAGTTACAGTGAGGGTGAGACCTCAGATTGGCGTGAAGTCACCAGTGGAGTCCCACAGGGCTCTGTACTCGGTCCTATCCTATTTCTGATTGACATAAATGATCTACCGGAGGGTATAGATTCATTCCTCTCAATGTTTGCTGACGTCGCCAAAATTATGAGAAGGATCAAGACAGAGGAGGACTGCTTGAAGCTTTAAGAAGACCTAGACAAACTGAAGGAACTGTCGAACAAGTTATTGTGGGAGTTTAAACCAAGCAAATGTAATGTAATGATGATAGGTGTAAAGAGCAGGAGACCAAATACAAGGTATCATTTGGGAGATGAAATTCTTCAAGAATCAGAGAGAGAGAAAGACTTGAAGGTTGATATCACGCCAGACCTGTCCCTCGAAGCCCATATCAAGAGGATAACATCAGTGGCATATGCCCGGTTGGTCAACATAAGAACGGCCTTTAGAAACTTGTGTAAGGATTTATTCAGACCTTTGTATACCACATATGCCAGAAAAATTCTGGAGTATGCAACCCCCAGCATGGAGTTCATATCTAGTCAAGCATAAGACTAAACTGGAGAAGGTTCAAAGGTTTACCACCAGACTAGTACTCGAGCTGAGAGGTATGAGCTACGAGGATAGACTACAAGAGGTAAACCTCACGTCGCTGGAAGACAGAAGAGTTAGGGGGACATGATCACCACACACAAAATTCTCAAAGGAATTGATAGGGGAGATAAGGACATGCTATTTAACCCAAGGGGTAAACGCACTAGGGGGACACAGGTGGAAGTTGAGTGCCCAAATGAGCCACAGAGATTGTAGAAAGAACTTTTTTTGTATCAGAGTGGTTGACAAACGGAATATATTAGGAAGTGATGTGGTGGAGGCTTACTCCATACACAGTTTCAAGTGTAGATATGATAGAGACCAGTAGGCTCAGGACCCTGTACACCAGTTGAGAGGCGGGACCAAAGAGCCAGAGCTCAACCCCCGCAAGCACAAACAGGTAAGTACACTTTTGAGAAGCGGCCCGAAAAAAAACCCGGCATGCACAACTAGGTGACACACACACACACACACACACACACACACACACACACACACACACACACACACACACACACCACACACACACACACACACACACACACACACACACACACACACACACACACACACACACACTGTGTGTGTGTGTGTGTGGAAAGAAATTAAGGATAGGGGCAGAAGGATTCACTGCAAATGACAAGGAAGTGTGTGAAGAACTGAATAAGAAATTCCAGGAGATCTTCACCTTAGAGTAAAGAGAAATCCCAGAGATAAGAGAGAGAATAGCTAACCAGGAACCTCTGGAAGAGTTTCGGATTACCAGCGGGGAAGTTAGGAAGTGTTTACTAGAGTTAGATGTAACAAAGGCTATAGGCCCAGATAGAATCTCCCCTTGGATACTAAAGGAAGGAGCAAAAGAACTGTGCCTACCACTCTCCAAAGTGTATAACAAATCACTGGAAACAGGGGGAACTGCCAGAAATTTGGAAAGCAGCTAACGTAGTCCTGATATACAAGAAAGGGGATAGACAGGAAGCACTGAATTATAGGCCAGTGTCCCTAACCTGCATACCATGCAAGCTGATGGCCTGAAGCTGATTGTGCGAAGAAAGCTAGTGGAACACCTGGAGCGAAAGAACTTTGTAACACAGCATCAACATCGGTTCAAGGATGGCAGATCCTTCCTCACAGGGTTACTTGAATTCTATGACCAGAAACAAATATAAGGCAAGAAAGAGAAGGGTGGGCAGACTGCATATTTTTGGATTGTCAGAAAGCCTGTGATACAGTGCCACACAAGAGGCTAGTAAAAAAGCTGGAGATGCAGTCTGGAGTGAAAGGGAAGGTACTCCATTGGATAAAGGAGTACCTAAGCAACAGGAGACAACGAGTCTGTGTGAGGGAGGAGGTCTCAGATTGGCGAGACGTTACGAGTGGAGTCCCGCAGGAGTCAGTCCTTGGACCTATACTGTTTCTGATATATGTAAATGATCTCCCAGAGGGTATAGAATCGTTTCTCTCAATGTTTGCCGATGATGCAAAAATTATGAGGAGTATTGAAACTGAGGACGATAGTAGGAGGGTACAAGATGACGTAGACAGACTGAGTGAATGGTCCAACAAATGGCTGTTGAAATTCAACCCGAGTAAATGCAAAGTAATGAAACTAGGCAGTGGAAACAGGAGACAAGACACGGGATACAGAATAGGAGATGAAGTACTTAATAAAACGGACAGAGAGAAAGATCTAGGAGTTGATATCACACCAAACATGTCTCCTGAAGCCCACATAAAAAGAATAACGTCTGCGGCATATGCGAGGCTGGCTAACATCAGAACAGCGTTCAGGAACCTGTGTAAGGAATCATTCAGAATCTTGTACACCACATATGTAAGACCAATCCTGGAGTATGTGCATCAGCATGGAGCCCGTACCTTGTCAAGCACAAGACGAAGCTGGAAAAAGTCCAAAGGTATGCCACTAGACTAGTCCCAGAACTAAGTGGCATGAGTTACGAGGAAAGGCTGTGGGAAATGCACCTTACGACACTGGAAGACAGAAGAGTAAGGAGAGACATGATCACAACCTACAAAATCCTCAGAGGAATCGACCGGGTAAACAAGGATAAACTATTCAACACTGGTGGGACGTGAACAAGGGGACACAGGTGGAAACTAAGTACCCACATGAGCCACAGAGACGATAGAAGGAACTTTTTCAGTGTCAGAGTAGTTAACGGATGGAAAGCATTAGGCAGTGATGTGGTGGAGGCTGACTTCATACACAGTTTTAAATGTAGATATGATAGAGCTCGGTAGGCTCAGGAATGTGTACACCAGTTGATTGACAGTTAAGAGGCGGGACCAAAGAGCCAAAGCTCAACCCCCGTAAGCACAAATATGTGTGTACAAATAGGTGAGTACACACACACACACACACACACACACACACACACACACACACACACACACACACACACACACACACACACACACACACACACACACACACCACACACACACACACACACACACACACACGCAGACTTGTGTTGTGAGCATCGTGTTGGGTGGATGTGGGTTGGGAGCTCCTGGTTCACTAGTGGAGTATGAGGGGAAATCAGGCAACTTCGAAGTAGAAAAGTGTGTACAAGTGAATGAAAAAAACCTTGGTTTTGACCAAAGCCATAAGGTAGTGAAGAAAAACAGTATAAGTAGCGTAATTAAAATAGTTGATGAAGTACTGTGGCAGTGTGGAGCAGACCTCACCGACCTCTGATCGTGACCTCACCCCCGGCAGCAACCCTCCTAACACCACGTAGGGAGACGCTTGGAGATTCACTCACCTATTGTGTTAGCAAGACGGTAAGATACTTGGAACCCCTGTGGGTAAGGTTGGATTATAGCAATGACTAGGTCAGGAAGGGCGTCTAGGTCCAGCAGTATTAAGATTGAAGAAGAAGATAGGGTTGTGGAGAAGATGATTGGGAAATTTGTAGAGAAGAGGGATGTTTGGAAAGATGATCTAATCCAGGGGATTAAAACTGAAATCATTAATAAGATACAGGACGAGGTTCAAAGACTCAAACAAGAGTTTATGGATTATATTCATGAGGAAATCAGGAAGAGCAGGGTAGAATGGCAAAGAGAAATAACTAGGCTTACTAATGAATTTGGCAGGAATAAGGGAAGCTTGGCAGGGGAAGGGGGAGTAGTAGCGGGTGTGGGAGGGGTTGGGGTCAGACAGGGAGGGGGCCACCAGCATGACCCTGAACTGAGAAAGAGGACAATCATAATCCATGGATTGCTTGAAGCCAGGGCACCATCGAGGCAGGAAAGGATGGAGATTGAAGATTTGGAGCTACAGGGGATCTTGAGAGACATGAGAGCCCAGATGGCAGGGAATGAGGTGCAAGTCTACCGACGCATTGAGCCATACAACTGGAACAGGAAACAACCTGTCCTGGTACAGTTCACTAACGAAGAGGCAGTGGATTACATACTGCATCACAAACACTTACTCAGAGGTAGCGAAAATTACTACAACGTATATATATTGACAAATTCATGATGACGGAGGAACAGATAGCCCACAGAGCAAGCAAACCTCCACGATACAACTCTTCCCACTTGAGTGTAGCTACACACCCCAGTGCTAATCCACCCCATGCTAACCAGCTCACACCTGCTTCTCAGGTCACTCCCTTTCCAAATCAGCCCTCCCTGCCCCTGCTTATCTCCCCAACACCTCCCTTGACCCCTCTGACCTCACTGCAGTCAAATTCATCCCACATTCCAAGGACCCCCTCATCACCTCAACCCCCAAAACCCATCCAGCCCTCATCCCCTCAACCCCCAAAACCCACCTAGCCCTCATCCCCTTAACCCCCAAAACCCACCCAGCCTCATCCCCTCAACCCCCAAAACCTGCCCAGCCCTCACCCCTCCTCATCCCTTCTCCTTCCATGTGACCTCCCAACCCTTGCGAGGGAGGTGGGAGGTTCCCCTCTATCTGACTCCCAACCTTACGCTATCTTCCAACCCCTCTATGCCTATCAGACCCTCCCTAATCTTCAGACCCAGTATGCCCTTCCTACTCCAGACCTACCTACCCAGGCCATAACCCAGAACCTCCTACCTACCTTCCTAGAAGCCCAGCCCGCGTTAGCCCCCCAGCACCCGTCCCCGACCCCTTTCACCACCCCATATACCCCCCGGACCCCCCAGACTCCCCCCGGGTACTCCCCGGATCCCCCCGCCCCAGTCATCCCTCAGATCCCCCAGGTTCCCCCTGCCCCCAGTCACCCCCCCAGACACCCACCAGATCCTCCAAGACCCTTAGATCATTGCCAGAGGCACGCTGAGGGCCTGTGCTGCTTCTTTTAGTATCCACGGTGGTACTTTGTCTGGTGCAACTGCTTTAGTTGCATCTAGAGTTGTCAACTGTTTCATTACCTCCTCTGCTGTCACCTCTATATCTGATAGTCTTTCATCTAGGGTAATGCCTTCCAACAATGTGAGCTGCTCAAGCTCGATAGTGAACACTCCATGGATACTGGCATTCAGTGCCTCGCAGATTTCCTTGTCACTTTCAGTATATGCCCCCTCTGTCTTCCTTAGTCTTGTCACTTGGTCGTTCACCGACATTTTTCTTCTTATATGACTGTATAGTAACTTAGGATGTTTTTTTCGCTTTGATTTCAATATCGTTTTCATAGTCCCTTTCCGATGTTCTTCTTATGTTAATGTAATCGTTCCTAGCTCTGTTGCATCTGATCCTGTTGTCCTCTATCCTTTGTCTTCTGTACTTCCTCCACTCCCGCCTGCTGGCCATTTTTGCTTCCTGACACTGTCTATTAAACCATGGGTTATTATATTCCTTCTTATTTTTCCCTTTACTGTTGGTATAAATCTCTCTTCGGCCTCTTGGCATTTCTGTATGACTAGGTCCATCATACCTTGGACTGTTTTTCCTCTAATTTCTTCCTCCCACTGCACTTCACCCAGATAGTCCCCTTATCCTCTTATAGTCCCCTTTCCTGTAGTCAACTCTCCTTTCCCAAGTCTCTTGTCCCGTGGTCATAAGTTTGAATTCCATCATGTAGTCAAAGACTAGGACACAATGATCACTGACCCCTAGTAGTATTTCATGCTCCAAATTCTCGATATCTTCTACGTTCTGGGTGAAAATCAGGTCTAATAGGCTCGGTGCATCTTCTCCTCTTTCCCTTGTGTCTTCCTTTACATGTTGTGTTAGGAAATTCCTGTCTATAACATCTACTAACTTTGCTCCCCACGTTTCGTCCCCTCCATGGGGATTCCTTGATTCCCAATTTATCTCTCCATGATTTAGGTCCCCCATGATCAGCAGCTTCGCTCTCATTCTGTGGGCTAGTGATGCTGCCTTCTGCAGTTCACCTATGCATGCCTTGTTGTTGTCATCATACTCCTGCCTGGGTCTTCCACTGTTTGGTGAGGGATTGTAGATTACCAAGATCACAATCTTCCTCCCATCTACTGTCAGAGTTCCATGTATGAAGCTTGTGCACTCATTGGTAACCCGTTTTCCCAGGTCTTCAAACTTCCATTTCCGCTTTAATAGAAGTGCCACTCCCCCCTTTCTGTCTCTGTGTCTTCTCTTTTCGTATCACCTGGTACCCTTCTGGAAAGATTGCATCTGAGATCATGCCATTAATTTTAGTTTCCACAATTGCAACTATGTCAGGATCTGCCTCACTCACTCTTTCTTTTATCTCTTCTGCTTTATTAGATACTCCATTAGCATTGGTGTACCAAACCTTGAGATTCTTCATGGAAACTCTTGCACCAGAGTTCCTCCTTTCTCTGGGGTTCTTGGGGATCTGGGGGGTGTCTGGGGGGGCAGGGGGAACCTGTGGGATCTGAGGGATGACTGGGGGCAGGGGGATCCGGGGAGTGTCCGGGGGAAGTCTGGGGGGTCCGGGGGGTATATGGGGGATGAAAGGGGTCGAGGACGGGTGCTTGGGGGGCTAACGGGGGCTGGGCTTCTAGGAAGGTAGGTAGGAGGTTCTGGGGTAGGGCCTGGGTAGGTAGGTCTAGAGTAGGAAGGACATACTGGGTCTGAAGGTGTGTGTGTGTGTGTATGCGTGTGTACTCACCTATTTGTACTCACCTATTTGTGCTTACGGGGGTTGAGCTTTGGCTCTTTGGTCCCGCCTCTCAACTGTCAATCAACTGGTGCACACATTCCTGAGCCTACTGAGCTCTATCATATCTACATTTAAAACTGTGTATGGAGTCAGCCTCCACCACATCACTGCCTAATGCATTCCATCCGTTAACTACTCTGACACTGAAAAAGTTCCTTCTAACGTCTCTGTGGCTCATGTGGGTACTTAGTTTCCACCTGTGTCCACTTGTTCGCATCCCACCAGTGTTGAATAGTTTATCCTTGTTTACCCGGTCGATTCCTCTGAGGATTTTGTAGGTTGTGATCATGTCTCCCCTTACTCTTCTGTCTTCCAGTGTCGTAAGGTGCATTTCCCACAGCCTTTCCTCGTAACTCATGCCTCTTAGTTCTGGGACTAGTCTAGTGGCATACCTTTGGACTTTTTCCAGCTTCGTCCTGTGCTTGACAAGGTACAGGCTCCATGCTGATGCCGCATACTCCAGGATTGGTCTTACATATGTGGTGAACAAGATTGTGAATGATTCCTTACACAGGTTCCTGAACGCTGTTCTGTTGTTAGCCAGCCTCGCATATGCCGCAGACGTTATTCTTTTTATGAGGGCTTCAGGAGACAGATTTGGTGTGATATCAACTCCTAGATCTTTCTCTCTGTCCGTTTTATTAAGTACTTCATCTCCTATTCTGTATCCTGTGTCTGGCCTCCTGTTTCCACTGCCTAGTTTCATTACTAGTTTCATTAATGTGTGCACCATTACTCGGGTTGAATTTCAACAGCCATTTGTTGGACCATTCACTCAGTCTGTCTACGTCATCTTGTACCCTCCTACTATCGTCCTCAGTTTCAATACTCCTCATAATTTTTGCATCATCGGCAAACATTGAGAGAAACGATTCTATACACTCTGGGAGATCATTTGCATATATCAGAAACAGTATAGGTCCAAGGACTGACTCCTGCGGGACTCCACTCGTAACGTCTCGCCAATCTGAGACCTCATCCCTCACACAGACTCGTTGTCTCCTGTTGCTTAGGTACTCCTTTATCCAATGGAGTACCTTCCCTTTCACTCCAGA
>WNGS01002996.1:0-26362 GCA_020271785.1 Procambarus virginalis | reverse complement strand
CACTGGAAGAGTTTCGGATTACCAGCGGGGAAGTAAGGACATGTTTACTAGACTTAGATGTGACAAAGGCTATAGGCCCAGATAGAATCTCCCCTTGGATACTAAGGGAGGAGCAGAAGAACTGTGCCACCACTCTCCATAGTGTATAACAAATCACTGGAAACAGGGGAACTGCCAGAAATTTGGAAAGCAGCTACCGTAGTCCCGATATACAAGAAAATGGTAGACAGGAAGCACTGAATACAGGCCGGTGTCCCTAACAAATCACTGGAAACAGGGGAACTGCCAGAAATTTGGAAAGCAGCAATGTAGTCCCGATATACAAGAAAAGGGATAGACAGGAAGCACTGAATTACAGGCCGTGTCCCTAACCTGCATACCGTGCAAGTGATGGTGAAGCTGATTGTGCGAAGAAGCTAGTGGAACACCTGGAGGAAAGAACTTTGTAACACAGCTCAACATGGGTTAGGGATGGCAGGTCCTGCCTCACGGGGTACTGAATTCTACAACCAGAAAAACTATAGGCAAGAAAGAGAAGGGTGGGCAGACTGCATTTTTTGGATTGTCAGAAAGCCTTTGATACAATCCCACAAGAGGCTCAGTAATAAAGCTGGAGATGCAGGTCACAGGAAGCGGCATGCTCCACTGGCCAGCTGCTGGAAAGAAAAAGATCAGTGGTAGCTGTGGGTATTAAAGAGCAGGAAGGCTCCAATAGGACAGAATGGAATGATAAAGACAAAGCGGCAGTGAATGAAATACTGAAGGCACTAGAGATGGAAGGAGCTAAGCATAGCATTGAGAAGGTTTTCAGGCTAGGTTGGTACAACAAAGACCGAGACCGCGTGTTAAAGATAGTGTTTGCAAACGAGAACACAAAGGAGAAGATTCTAACAGGGAAGAGCCACCTGCAACATGTGGGAGAATTCAAAAAAGTATTCCTCCAGAGGGACATGACGAGGGAGGAGAGAGCCATGGCGGCAGAAGCCATGAGGAAGTGCAGGGCGAAACAGGAAAATCAGGAAATCACAGCTCCCAACACAACATCCCCAGAATGAGGGGGGAACCCAAAACCAGCAACCCAGTAACACCAGAGGGGAGGGCAACCCCACCACCCTCCTCTGCATAGAAAACCCCCAACCCCATACCCTCCCTGCCCCCACTCAAATGATGAACCAAATATCCCTCCTCCCACACCGCATTCCCACCCTTATACCCCTCCCCTCCTTCTGCCATGTCCCTCCTTCCCCCTTTTCCTTCCTGTCCTCCCTCATCCTTCATCCCATACCCTCCCAGTCCCCCCCTTCACTTGACCCCCCCCACCCCTCACCCCAGTATCCCCTGAGAGCCTGTTATTCACCTTATAAATCCTCACTCTCAATGAACAGCTTGCCCCACCAGCAGAACACTCCCAAGGAGGCGATTTGAGAAGGGACAGAAAAAAGTGAGCCTCAAGGCAATGTACACTAACATAGATGGAATTACAAATAAAGCAAATGAACTTGGAGAATGGGTACTAGAGGAAAACCCAGACATAATAGCACTCCTAGAAACAAAGCTAACGAAAAATAAAACAAATGCAGTGTTCCCACAGGACTATTATGTTATGAGGAAAGAGAGAGAAGGAGGAGGTGGTAGTGGTGTAGCTCTGCTGGTAAGAAAACGCTGGGATTTTGAGATGGTTATTCAGGGCTCTGAATGTTTCAGTGACTACATAACAGGTACCATAACAACTGGAGGGCAAAAAATTATAATCATATATATAATCCACAATCAAATGACAGAAGACCCAGACAGGAATATGACACAAACAGCATGGCCACTATTAACATAGTAGAGAGAGCAGCTTCTGTTGCTAGCAGGAATGGATCTGGACTACTAATTATGGAAGACTTCAACCACGGGAAGATAGATTAGGAGAACAGAGATCCGCATAGAAGACCAAAACATGGAGAGCTAAGCTGCTGGACGAGGCAACACGACACTTTCTAAGCCAGCACATCAAGGAACCAACAAGAATGAGAGGAGAAGATGAACCAGCCATGCTCGATCACATATTTACCGTAAATAAGTGGGATATAAGGGAAGTTAAGATGGAAGCACCCTTGGGAATGAGTGACCACAGTATATTTTGAACTTTGAGTACATGATGGAGCTAGGAATTATTTCCCCCAAAAAAGAACTAGGAAATAAAAGGCAGGCGTACCGAAAGGGGAACTATGAGGAGATGAGAAGTTTCCTAAGAGAAATACCTAGGGACACAGACCTCAGAGCTAAGTCAGTACAAGATATAATGGACTATGTCACTCCAAAGTGTCAGGAGGCAGTAAACAGGTTCATTCTGGCCCTAAGAGAAAAATCCGAGAAGCAAAAGCAGAATCCATGGTATAATAGGGCATGAATGGAAGCAAAAGGACTCAACAAAAGGGCATGGAGGAACTTCCGGAATAACAGAACACCGGAAAGCAGAGAGACATACCAGAGAACCAGGAATGAGTATGTTAGGGTGAGAAGAGCAGAGAAAAATTAGAAAATGTTATAGCTATTAAAGCCAAGACCGAACCAAAGCTACTCCATAGTCACATCAGGAGGAAAACAACAGTGAAAGAAGTGGTAATGAAACTTAGAACAGGCGGGGACAGGTATACAGAGAATGACAAAGGTGTGTGAAGAACTCAACAAGAGGTTCCAGGAGGTTTTCACAATAAAACAAGGTGAGGTCACTGTGCTAGGAGAAAGGGAAGTAAACCAGGTTGCCTTGGAAGAGTTCGAAATTACGAGAGAGGTGGTCAAGAGACACCTGCTGGATCTGGATATTAGAAAGGCTGTTGGTCCAGACGGGATCTCACTATGGGTACTGAAAGAGTGTGCAGAGGCACCTTGCTTGCCACTCTCCATAGTGATAGTAAGTCACTGGAGATGGGAGACCTACCATAAATATGGAAAACGGCGAATGTGGTCCCAGTATACAAAAAGGGCGACAGGCAAGAGACACTGAACTACAGGCCAGTGTCCTTGACTTGTATACCATGCAAGGTGATGGAGAAGATCGTGAGAAAAAACCTAGTAACACATCTGGAGAGAAGGGACTTCGTGACAAATCGCCAACATGGGTTCAGGGAGGATAAATCTTGCCTGACTGGCGTAACAGAATTCTACGACCAGGTGACAAAGATTATGCAAGAAAGAGAAGGCTGGGTGGACTGCATTTTCTTGGACTGTTGGAAAGTCTTTGACACAGTACCGCATAAGAGGCTGGTACATAAGCTGGAGTGACAGGCAGGTGTAGTTGGTAAGGTGCTCCAGTGGATAAGGGAGTGCCTTAGCAATAGGAAACAGAGAGCTACGGTGAGGCAACCCGTCCTCGCAAATTCGTATAGTCAATATTGACTTATTAGTTACGTTCATAGGTGACATACTAAACATAATAGTTTCCCTTGAAAAGCTTCATAGAAAACACCGACCTTACCTAACCTACTTAGTATGTTAAAATAAGCATCATATAGCTTCGTAATTACAATTGTTACTTAACCAATTATAGGTATAGGTTAGGTAATAATTGTAATTATGAAGCAATAAGATGCTTATCTTAACATACTAAGTAGGTTAGGTAAGGTCGGTGTTTTCTATGAAGCTTTTCAAGGGAAACTATTATGTTAAGTATGTCACCTATGCACATATTAATACGTCAATATTGACTAAACGAATTTGCGAGGACGAGTTGGGTGAGGGGTGATACCTCAGATTGGCGTGAAGTCACCAGTGGAGTCCCGCAGGGCTCTGTACTCGGTCCAATCTTGTTTCTGACATATATAAATGATCTCCCGGAGGGTATTGATTCATTTCTCTCCATGTTTGCTGACGATGCTAAAATTATTAAAAGGGGTAAGACAGAGGAGGACTGCGTGAGGTTATAAGAAGACCTACACAAGCTGAAGGAATGGTCAAATAAATGGTTTTTAGAGTTTTAGAGTAGTTTTAGAGACAGGCAACCCAAGCAATTGTAATGTAATGATGATAGTAGTAGGGAGCAGGAAACCAGATACAAGGTATCATTTGGGAGAAGAAACACTTCAAGAGTCAGAGAGAGAGAGAGAGAGAAAGACCTGCGGGTTGATATTATGCCAGACCTGTCCCCTGAAGCTCATATCAGAGGATAACATCAGCGGCATATGCCAGGTTGGCTAACATAAGAACAGCCTTTAGAAACTTGTGTAAGGAATCTTTCAGAACAACATATAATACATATGTCAGAGCAATCCTGGAGTATGCTGCTCCAGCATGGAGTCCATATTTAGGAAAGCATAAGACTAAACTGGAAAAGGTTCAAAGGTTTGCCACCAGACTAGTACCCGAGCTGAGAGGTATGAGCTACGAGGAGAGACTACGGGAATTAAACCTCACTTCGCTGGAAGACAGAAGAGTTAGGGGGGGGGGTCATGATCACCACATACAAATTTTCAAAGGAATTGATAGGGGAGATAAGGACATGCTATTTAACACAAGGGGCACACGCACTAGGGGGCACAAGTGGAAACTGAGTGCCCAGATGAGCCACAGAGATATTAGAAAGAACTTTTTTAGTGTCAGAGTGGTTGACAATGGAATGCATTAGGAAGTTATGTGGTGGAGCTGACTCCATACACAGTTTCAAGTGTAATATGATGGAGCCAAATAGGCTCAGGAACCTGTACACCTGGTGAATGACGGTTGAGAGGCGGGACCAAAGAGCCAGAGTTCAATCCCCGCAAGCACAATTAGGTGAGTACAATTAGGTGTTAGGTGAATACACACTCACACACACACAGACGGAGATTGGCGTGAAGTCACCAGTGGAGTCCCACAGGGTTCTGTTCTCGGACCTATCCAGTTCTGATATACACAAATGATCTCCCAGAGGGTATAGACTCATTCCTCTCAATGTTGCTGACGACCCAAAATTATGAGAAGGATTAAGACAGAGGAGGACAGTTTGAGCTTCAAGTAATAAGTAATTATCAAAAGAAGGCACCAAACCGGGAAGGCTATGTAGCACCATCAAATGTGCGGAATAATCAGAGGGCGCTAAATATCACCAAGGATGCCAATACGAGAACAAAAACGCATAAGGAGAACGATATCAAAAGTATCCGAGTTGCCAAGAATTCTATTGAGGGAGAAGTGACCGTGAGGGGCGGTCGGAAAGCAAGACATACGCTCGTCCCGGAAGTCAGGACATTCAAGAAGGACATGCACGACCGTAAGAGGGACAATGCAATTAGGACAATAAGGAGCAGGGCGGCGCTCCATCAAGTGACCATGGGTTAAGCGAGTATGGCCAATACGCAACCTCGCCAGAGCAGTTTCCCACCGCCGATTACAGTGGTAGGAGGATGGCCACGAGGAAACACAACACTTAAGAGTACAGAGTTTGTTACCAGTAACAGACGACCAAGAAGCCTGCCAACGGGTAAGGATGGAGGAATGGATAACCGGGTAAAAGTCGGAATAAGGAATACCTTTACGAGAGATGGGACAAGAGCGGACAGCTTCCTTGGCGGCAGCATCTGCACGCTCATTTAAAGACACACCAATATGACTGGGAACCCAACAAAACTCAACAGACTTAAATTTACTGTGAACAAGAAACAGCCAATGCTGGATCTCGACAACTACTGGATGAACTGGATTAAAGGACCCGAGAGCCATGAGGGCACTACGAGAGTCAACAACAACCAAAAACAAGACTGACAACGAGAAAGCAGGAGACGAAGAGCATAGAGAATAGCATATAGCTCCGCTGTAAAGATGCTAGTCTCCGGAGGTAAGTGACACATATAAGTGCAATCAGGAAAAACAACAGAGTCGCCAACACCGTCCGCAGACTTGGACCCATCGGTGAAGACAGAAACGGAGCGGGAGTGAGAAGAAAAGTGCTCAAGGAAAAGGCGTTTGAGAACCAAAGGACGGGTAAAAGCTTTAGTGATGCGGGTCAAGGACATACAAAACTGCGGAAGGGGGACTCTCCACGGGGGCAAAGAAGGAACAACCCGAGGAGAAACATTAGAAACACGAACGGAAAGAGAATCCTGTAAGCGAGATAACCGGACAGAAAGAGGGAGGTGGTGAAGAGGAAAAGGAACTACAGGAGGGGTAAAAGTTAAAGCACGACAGAGGCGAGAGGAAAGATGTTGTAAGGACCGCGCAAGATAGCGAAGACAGTAGCGATCACGGCGGTCCTGGAGAGATAGGAAGCCAGTGTCAACATACAAGCTAAGGACGGGAGTCGAACGAAAGGCACCAGAACTGAGGCGCAGCCCAGTATGGTGCAAAGCATCAAGACGGCGAAGAGCAGAAGGAGAAGCAGAAGAGTAAGCATGGCATCCATAATCGAGCTTAGACAGGACGAGAGAGGAATGCAAAGCAAGGAGAGTGCACCTATCCGCTCCCCAAGAAGTATGGGACAACACTCGAAGGAGGGTAAGGGCCATAGAGCACTCAACAAGGAGGTAAGAGATATGGGGAGACCAAGACAAACGAGTGTCAAGGAATAACCCCAAAAGCTTCACGGAATCTTTGTACTCAATGGGATGTCCATAAAGTGACAAAGAGGGACGAAGAATGACCCGTTTCCGAGTAAAAGGCATAGCACAAGTCTTAGAAGTAGAGAACTTAAAGCCATGATCAGTGGCCCAAGACGACACGGCATCAATCGCAAGTTGAAGCTGGCACTGAAGGAAAGGCGAATCATCACCCTGAGAGCAAAGGGTAAGATCATCGACATAGAGAGCGGAGAAGACACCTGAAGGAAGAGAGGAAAGAAGACCATTGAGGGCAACCAGAAAGAGAGTAGTGCTCAGAACACTACCCTTGGGCACACCTTCGTATTGCTGAAAAGAGGCAGAGAGAGCGGTACCAAGGCGCACCCGAAAGGAACGACGACACTCACACAACACACTCTCCCACTACACTCACACTACCCTCTCTCTCACACACTACATACTCTCACGCTACACACTCTCCCACTACACTTACACTACACACTCTCACACAACACATTCACACTACACACTCTCACACTACACACTACACTTTCACTACACTCACACTACTTTCACTACACTCACACTACTTTCTCTCACACTACACACTCTCACTACACTCACACTACATATACCTTCACTACACATTCTCGCACTACACTCACACTAAACACTCTCCCACTACACTCACACTACACACTAACACTTCACTCACATTACACTCACACTACACATTCTCACACTACGCTCACACTACACACTCTCAAACTACACACTCTCTTACTACACACTCACACTACACTTACACTACACACTCTTGCACTACACTCACACTACACACTCTCGCACTACACTCACACTACATACTCTCACACTACACACTCTCACTCCACTCACACTACACACTCTCAAACTACTCACTCTCACACTACACTCACACTACACACTCTCACACTACACACTCTCACACTACACACTCTCACACAACATACTCTCACACTACACTCACACTACACACTCTCACACTACACACTCTCACACAACATACTCTCACACTACACTCACACTACACACTCTCACACTACACTCATACTACACACTCTCACACTGCACACTATCAGTACACTCACACTACACTCGCACTACACACACACTACATATACTCCCACTACACTAACACTACTCACTCTCCCACTACACTAACACTACACACTCTCACACTACATACTCTCACACTATACTCTCGCTACACCCTCTCGTACTACACTCACACTACACACTCTCACACTACAACATCTCCCACTACATTCACACTACACACTCTCACACTACAACATCTCCCACTACACTCACACTACACACTCTCACACTACAACATCTCCCACTACACACTCTCACACTACACACTCTCACTCCACTCACTGTACACTCACACTACACACTCTCAAACTACACATTCACACTACACACTCTCCCACTACATTCACCCTACACACTCTCACACTACAGTCACACTACACACTCTCACACTACACACAGGAACCTGTGAGTAGTTCCTTCCGGAGTTCCTTACACAGCAACCTGTGTAAGGAATCATTCAGAATCTTGTACACCACATTTGTAAAACCAATCCTGGATTATGCGGTCCCAGCATGGTGCCCGTACCTTGTCAAGCACAAGATGAAGCTGGAAAAAGCTCATAGGCATGGCACTAGACTAGTCCCAGAACTAAGAGGCATGAGTTACGATGAAAGGCTGCGGGAAATGCACCTTATGACACTGGAAGACAGAAGAGTATGGGGAGGCATGATCACAACCTACAAAATCCTCAGGGGAATCGACCGGGTAAACAAGGATAAACTATTCAACACTGGTGGGACGCGAACAAGGGGACACAGGTGGAAACTGAGTACCCACATGAGCCACAGGGACGTTAGAAGGAACTTTTTTAGTGTTAGAGTAGTTAACGGATGGAATGCATTAGGCAGGGACGTGGTGGAGGCTGACTCCATACACAGTTTTACATATAGATATGATAGAGCCCAGAAGGCTCAGGAATTTGTACACCAGCTGATTGACAGTTGAGAGGCGGGACCAAAGAGCCAAAGCTCAACCCCTGCAAGCACAAATAGGTGAGTGCAAATAGGCGAGTACATTCTCACACTGCACACTATCAGCACATTATCAGTACACTTACACTACACACTCTAACACTACAGTCACACTACACACACACTACGCATACTCCCACTACACTCATACTACTCACTCTCTTTTTACACTCACAGCACACACTCTCTCACTACACTCACTACACATTCTCACACTTCATTCTCTCACACTACACACTCTCACATTACACACTCTCACACTACACACACACTGTCACTACACTCACAGTACACACTTTAGCACTTCACTCACACTACACATTCTCACACTACACACCTCTCACTACACACTCTCACACTACACTCACACAACACACTCTCACACTGCTTTCACACTACACACTCTCACAATGCATTCACACTACATACTCTCACACTGCATTCACGCTACACACTCTCACACTGCATTCACACTACACACTCTCACATTACACTCACACTACACTCTCACCCTATCACACTACACACTCTTTCACACTTCACTCACAATACACACACTCACACTTCACTCACACTCTCCCACTACACACTCTCATGCAAAACACTCATACTATACTCTCTTTCACTACACTCACACTACACACTCTCATACTACACTCACATTACACACTCTCGTATTACACTCACACTACGCCCTTTCACACCACACACACTCTCACTACACTCTCTCGCACTACGCTCACACTACTCTCACATTACACACCCTCACACTATTCACTCTCCCACTACATTCACACTACACTCACACAACACACTCTCCCACTACACTCACACTGTACACTCTCACTACACACACCACACTCTCACTACACACTCTCACACTACACACTTTCATACTACACACACACCCACTACACACTCTCACACTACACTCTCACTGACATGCCAACACCAAAGACAGCAAGGGATGTTCGCAGGTTTCTGGGGGCAGCCGGATATTTCCGTCGCCACATTGCGGGTTTTGCAAGTACATCGGCGCCTTTAACTGAAAAACTAAGAAAAGACATTAAATTCACTAAGAAAAACATTAAATTCATTTGGAAACCAGAGCATGGTAATGCTTATGCAAAATTAAAAAGTCAACTCATTACCACCCCAGTATTGGCAGTACCTGATTTTGATAAGGAGTGGGATGTACACACAGACAGACGGCAGTGGCATAGCAAGTGGTGGGTGTTAATGCAACGCGTTAATGACAATTTTCCTCACCCAGTAGTATATTTTAACAGGAAGGTTAAGAGGCCGGAGGTCCGCTATTCTACAACGGATAGGGAGGCTCTGGCTGTGGTAGAAAGTGTCATACTTTGTGCTGTATATTTTCCAACGTCACTGTCATTTATTCAGATCACAGGGCTTTGAGTCATATTTTAAAGAAAAGAACTAAGTGCCCTCGTATGTCATGCTGGTGTCATGAACTAGCTACTCACTCATTTCAAATACTTTACAAGCCTGGATCATCACATGTTGAACATGACACATTGAGTGGAAACATCGCTACTATTAACGTAAATCTTAATATTGAAAATATTTTCTGTGAGAAAATACGAGAATTCCAGATGAACGAACCGAGGTGGAAGGAAATTATTGAACATTTGGAGGGAGTAAAATATCCGTCAAAGAAACGTAATTTAGCAATTCATGACTTTGAAATGAGTGATGGGGTCTTATTTTATGTAAAGGGACAGAAGGATCGTGCAGTTTTTCAGCTGGTAATCCCAGATGTATTAAGAACGTCGGCGTTGAGACTTGCACATGCGTCTAAGATTGAAAGCAAATTCACTCTTTTACTTTCACGGTATGCTAACAGATTTTTAGCATACCGATTTCCCGATCTAAGGGAAATTTTTGAACCCTTAGATCGGGTGGGGGCTGATCTGATTGATCTTCAGCACAGTCATTCAGAGAATCGGTACGTGTTGGTGTTGGTGGACCATCTGTCTAGATACACCACCCTGATTGCACTGCCTCAGAAAGATTCTCGAACTGATGCAAAGGCGTTCTTGGATAGGTTCGTTACTGTATTCGGCCCCCCGTAAAGTGTTAGTTTCTGACCGAGGTCAGGAATTTAATGGGAATATTTTAAGAGAAGTATGTAAAATTGTAGAAACCATTTGAGCATTCACTACGGCTTATCACCCTCAGGCTAACGGTATGACGGAACGGATAAACGGATCAGTTAAAGATAAGCTTGCAATTGTTGCAGAGCATGATGCAAATTCATTGGACGGACACCTGCCCTATGTCCAGCTGGCTCTGAACACTGCCATCCATCAGTCAATTAACACCCAACCCCTTTTGCTTTTCAAAGGTCATTCATGTAATTTCCCATCAGGTCTGCTTAACAGACATAAACTTGTATATGGGGTAGATTGCCCATCAGAGGTTTAAAATAAGATGAAAAATGCATGGTGAATTGCAGCTAGGGCTTCTAAGACGACACGGGACCGCTATGCTCCGCATTATGACAAAAAGGTGCGACCTCTTGAGTTGAAAGTCGGGAGGCTTGTGTTAAGAGTTAATGAAGCGGCTACTGCCAGTTAAAGTAGGAAACTTGCACCTAGATGGCGGGGCCCTGATCGAGAAATTGAAAGAAAAGGTCTGGTTAATTTTGTTATTAAAGGTATTTTTGAGGACCAAGTTGAGAGAACGATATATATTAATAAGTTAAAACCTTATCACGCGAGGAAGGAACTAGAGCTGCCTTCAGCAAATCTAATTCCTGACCTGTCTAATGGGATCAAGTACAGAGTCAGATGCCGAGGATAACCTTCTGTCAAATCTCATCAATAGTCAAATTCAATCTTGTCACCCCCATTGTGACAAGATCGCGAGCGGTACAGTAAAACGTTAGTTAACCCCGTTAGTCAGGTTTGGTAGAGTTCATAATATTTATCCTGTAGAGGCAATGGTGTGTATTTACTGTTGTACATGATTCAGGTAGCATACTTTGCCTTGCTCTGGGGTTTTCCAACTTCCTATACCCCAACGTAATATCCATGCTTCTGCCAGTTGTTGTTGTCTGTCTTTCTCAGGTCAGATAGTATACCAGTCCCAGCCTCCCAGTCACACGTGAACCAAGGATCGAGATCAGCAGGTCTGGGGATAACCTACCTCTCTGATAATATCGGGGTCTGACGCACATTACATGAAGTCCTGCCCCATTTGTACACGGTAACTCGCCAATAGGTTATCCAGAAGGGGTGACTGGTGTACAGTCACCTGACCGACACCTCATGTCATTAACGAGGTTGTCCCGGTCCCTCATGCTGTCTTCACGGAGCAAAGTCCAGAGTCAACGTCACATCACCGTGGACAAGCTGTCGGAAGGTAACCAACTAAGCCCACCAGGCATGTAGTCAAGACTGCGGGAAAACCAGAAGTGGAAGACGAGTCGTCAACGAAGAAGTTCGCTAATTGCAACGACTTGTCAGCTCTCTCAAAACCTATGGTTGCGTCGTCTGTGGAAACCAAGATGCAACACGGTGGTCTCGTGTACAAACAGCACTACCCCTACAGAGTACTGCTGAATCGCCAGATGAGGTACCACCCTGTACTTTGGCTCAAGCTCAGCTGTACGAGGGGTTGCACGTAAGGCGTACCGGCCCAGTAGTACCGGGATAACAAGTAAACGCCGGTAGATGACGTCGCCCAGGAGCTGAGGCAGGGCCTACCTATCCTGTCACCATGCCATCCTCTTCAACGCCACTCGATATCCACTACCAACGCGAGACATCATGACACGTCGAAGCTCTGCTTTACTGTGACAGCTATGGTTAACGACCTTCCATCATGACTGCTGTGAGTGAGAAGAGGTGAACCTGGGTTCCTGTTAGCGGAACCCAGGTTCGAGACCCTGGTACTGTCGGTAGTTGGCCGAGGCCGGAAATGGAACTTCCAGACGACCAGGATCTTCAAGCAACATGAAGTAGTCGCCATAATCTACATCTCAACAAAATGTCACCAAGAGAGAACTATAGAAAATCTTAATAGAAAAGTTTCATATATAATAGTCTTAAAATGTAATTTGGGTTAACTTGGAACAGTTAGTTTAACTTTTAATTTTATATCTGACAGTAAAGTATCTGTACACCTTAGGACAGTGGCTCTAGAACAAAATTAAATGTTGAAATCCAGAATTGGCTGAGATAGAAAAATAAATCTAGAAAGTGAACATCTAGAAAATTGTTACTAGAAAATTACCCTGCCTCCAGATAAGTTGTTATGATTGAACTGGTTTGAGAACCATCTAGTAGGTTCTCTAAAAACGTGGATCAGTGGGGAACTTTATATAGATATCTAGATTTTTGCTTGATCCTAGAAACTGATTTTTATATTTTTTTTGTGGAGACTTTTGTGGAAAAATTCTAGCAGCTTAATTCTTTTTAAATTCTATAAATACTAAATATTTTTACTTAATTTTTAATTGACTATAATATGATAATTTTATCTGATTAATTTTCTTAGTTAGTTCTTAGTAATAAGTTAGTTAATTAAGCAAGTAAGTAATTAAGTAAGTGAGTGGACTGTATGCACTGATTCAGCTGCCTGAATTTATCACACATAATTGGGGGGGGGGGGCAATTTGCAACTTAAACCACTTTGAGATGGCTTCTTCATACACCACAAATTGTTTACGTAATCTTTAATATGTAAATTATAAATCATACCACATATGGTGGACTAATCTACTATTATTATAGAAATAATGAATTATAATTACTAATACTATGCCTACAGTATTGTACAATAAAAGGGGCTTAGCTGTTCCTGTTGATGGGGCCTGCTAAGGCTGTGTAATTGTATCATCAAAACTGGGTGTGGCTCTGTGTCTCTGAGTGCCACGCAATGGCGGCTGTCTGGAGGCCTACAAAGCTTGATGGACAGTTAATGAAAGCAATTTCTATAATTATGATGGGAGCCAGCTTCCTGCTTCGCTAACTTCCCTCACAATTACCTGTTTGGCATGTAAGGAATTAATGAAGGTTTCCTAAACATATAAATTCAGGTATGACATGGAATATGAGTGTGTTGAGCTGAGTAAACGTACTTGGTTGTGGGTTTTACTCATACAAATATCCGGCTACCTATCAATATTTAATGATGCATCTAAATGAAATAGAATACTAGGCAGTCGGATACTCAAGTGCTCCAATTGTAGTAGAGGTGATGCTGTGGTAGTTCTCTTGGGACAGAGTAGGTCTATCGTGCGAGACTAGTATCACAACTCTCTGGAGCACCCGTTTTTTGTTGTTATGAATCTCTCTCTGTGTAGAGTGACGCTCCCTCCCTCTTTGTTCTAATGTTTTGGTGGTTCTCCTTTTAGATTTAATTTTACAGTAACAAGGGAGTCAAACTATATTTTGGTGTTAGTAATTATATTCAGTCCTAGTGAACACTTTTTTTATTAAATTTAAACACTAGACTGTTGTTTAAAAAGAAATTAAGAGTTATATCGACGTCACAGAATCACCCATTCTCTTTTCTTTAAGGAGATACTCATGTTATTATGTGTGTTATTATGTTATTATGTGCGTTGGGTGGCTGGGGGGCCATATACGTCTGCGTGGTTTTCTGGGGAGTGTGGGAATGATTCAGAATTCTACGGGAATAAAACATAATTTTCAGGACAGGCATATAGCCAAGGAGGCCTAGAGGGCGGGGCTAGTCAGAGTTTTGGCTGGCCTAAGAGTAAGACTTTGTATTCATTAGTTCGAGCCTTGAAAGACTCGTTTTTATTGGGCCTAGGAAAACTTAGAAATTGGAGGAGCCAGTTTCCACTGAGAGAGTTTAAGAAAATATTAAGTTTAGTGTGTCTTGTGGGTACTTCAACTGGGGGTACAGATCTGATGCGGAGGGCAAGCCATTCGAAATCGTTGGCGGACTGCAGCGTTTAAGGTAAAGTGTGCTGGAATATTATGTCCATCACTAAGTCATACTATTGCCTCGGAGGAGATTTATTAGAGTAAGCTATATTTTAGGTTTTGATTTCAATATTAAATATTCATGCCTGTTTCAATAAAGTAAATATTTGATCTAGTGGTATTTAGTTAATTCCCCCTTTGGTTTATTAATGCTGTGTAATTTTTATGTGGTATTTCTGTGCGGTGCTGGAAATCCCCCTGTGTTCTCCTTCATTTCAGGAATATTAGAATTACCCCTGAACCCTCAACAAGTTAAGTAAAATTTGTATAAGTTAATTCCCATGATTTAATTACCCAGATTACTATGCCCCTTGAGTTCATGATTACTGATTTCCTTCCTTCCTTGGGAATCCGTAATAGACATATTCAGATTCTGGACAGGGAGGTGGTGGCAGTGTTTAATAAGTTTTTATTGCTTAATTTTAAATAAATTAATCCTGCATTTGTTGCTTCCCCCTCATTTAATATTTCAGAGTTAATAATTAGCTGTAGTTCATTAGGGGTCACATTGATCTGCAAGCAGTGTTAAGCTGTGGTGTTGAGTGAGTAAAGGGTATAAAGCAGTTAGGGTTATTACATAAAGATCATTGAAGGAGTTCAAGTGAAGAGGGAAGAACAGAATATAGATAAGTTTTTCAGGCTTGGCCAGTACAACAAGGACAGAGATCGATTCATAAAGTGGTTTTCAAATGCGAGGAAACAAAAGAACTTTTTTTAGCAAGGAATGTAAAAAGTGCTAAAACAAATACCTCGGAAGTAATGTCCATAGTGATGGAGGTAGCCATGAAAGCAGCCACCTCACAGGAAGCGGCACGCTCCACTAGTCAGTTGATGGAAAGATAAAGGTCAGTGGTAGCTACGGATATTAAAGAGCAGGAGGGCTCCAATAGGACAGAATAGAATGATAAGGACGGAGAGGCAGTGAATGAAATACTGAAGCCACTAGAGATGGAAGGGGCTGACCATAGCATTGAGAACGTTTTCAGGTTAGGCTGGTAAAACAAGGACCGAGACCGTGTGTTAAAGATAGTGTTTGCAAACGAAAACACGAAGGAGAAGATTCTAACGAAGAAAAACCACCTCCAATATGTGGGAGAATTAAAAAATATATTCCTCCAGAGGGACATGACGAGAGAGGAGAGAGCCATGGCGGCAGAAGCAAGGAAAAAGCACAGGGCGAGAGGAGAAAACCAGAAAATCATAGCTCCCAACACAATATCCCCAGAGGTGAGGAGGGAACCCTCAACCAGCTACACATAGTAACACCAGAGAGGAGGGCAACTTCACCACCCTCCTCTGCATAGAAACCCCCCTACCCCAAACCCTCCCAGCTCCACTCAAATGCTCAGGAAAATTTCTCTCTCCCCCACACCCCATTCCAACCCTTCTACCCCACCCCTCCTGCCACCATGTCCACCCTCCCACCCTTTTCCTTCCTGTCCTCCCTCCCCCTTCACTTGACCCACCAACACCTCACCCCAGTATCCTCTGAGACCCTGTTATCCACCTCACAAATCCTCACATTCATGGAACAGCTTTCCCCCACCAGTAAAACGCTCACCAAGGAGGTGATTTGAGAAGAGACAGAAGAAAGCGAGCCAATGTACACTAACATTGATGGAATTACAAATAAAGCAAATGAACTTGGAGAATGGGTTCTAGAAGAAAACCCAGACATAATAGCACTCACAGAAACAAAGCTAACAAAAACCATAACAAATGCAGTGTTCCCACAGGACTACTGTGTTGTAAGGAAAGAAAGAGAAGGAAGAGGAGGTGGTGGTGTAGCTTTGCTGGTAAGAAAATGCTGAGGTTTTGAGGAGATGGTTATTCAGGGCTGTGAAGGTTTCAGTGACTACATAACAGGTACCATAGCTACTGGAGGACAAAAAATTATAGTCATAGTCATATATAACCCACCACCAAGTGACAGAAGACCTGGAGAGGAATATGATAGAAAAAACATGGCCACAATTAATACGATAGAGAGAGCAGCTTCTGTTGCTAGCAGGAATGGATCTGGACTACTAATCATGGAAGACTTCAACCACAAGAAGATAGATTGGGAGAACAGAGACCCACATGGAGCACCAAATACATGGAGTGGTAAGCTGATGGACGTGGCAACAAGAAGCTTTCTAAGCCAACACATCAAGGGACCAACAAGAAAAGAGGGATGATGAACCAGCCATGCTGATCTGATATTTACCCTAAATGAGTGGGATATAAGGGAAGTTAGGTTGGAAGCACCCTTGGGAATGAGTGATCACAGTGAATTGATCTTCGAGTATCTGGAAGAGCTAGGATTTATCCCCCCCCCCCTCCCCCGAAAGAACTAGGAAACAAAAGGCTGGCATACCGAAAGGTAAATTATGAGGAGATGAGAAGTTTCCTAAGGAATATACCATGGGGACATAGACCTCAGAGCTAGGTCTGTACAAGGCATGATGGACTATGTCACCCAAAAGTGTCAGGAGGCAGTAAAGAGGTTCATCACGGCCCCCCAAAAAATAAAAATCCGAGAAGCAAAGGAAGAATCCATGGTATAATAGGACATGTATGGAAGCAAAGGAAATGAACAAAAGGGCGTGGAGGAACTTCCGAAATAACAGGACACCAGAAAGCAGAGAGAGATACCAGAGATCCAGGAATCAGTATGTTAATGTGAGAAGAGAAGCAGAGAAAAATTATGAAAATTATATAGCAAGCAAAGCCAAGACCGAACCAAAGCTACTCCACAGTCACATCAGGAGGAAAACAACAGTGAAAGAACAGGTAATGACACTAAGAAAGTCGTGGACAGGTTTACAGAGAATGACAAAGAGGTGGGTTACCTTGAGGTGCTTCCAGGGCTTAGCGTCCCCGCGGCCCAGTCGTCGACCAGGCTGTTGGACGTGGCTGCTTGCAGCCTGACGTACGAATCACAGGCTGGTTGATGAGGTATCCTTTGGAGGTGTTTATCCAGTTCTCTTTTGAACACTGTGAGGGGTCGACCAGTTATGCCCCTTATGTGTAGTAGAAGTGTGTTGAACAGTCTCGGGCCTCTAATGTTGATACAGTTCTCTCTCAGAGTACCTGTTGCACCTCTGCTTTTCAACAGGGACAATCTGCACATCCTGCCATGCCTCCTGTTCTCATGTGATGTTATTACTATGTGCAGGTTTGGGACTATCCCCTTTACTATTTTCCACTTGTAAATTATTATATATCTCTCCCGCATGCGCTCAAGGGAATACAGATTTAGGCTTTTTAGTCGGTCCCAATAGTTTAGAAGTTTCACTGAGTGGATTCTAGCAGTAAAGGATCTCTGTACGCTCTCTTTGTCAGCAATTTCTCCAGCTTTGAAAGGGGCTGTCATTGTGCAGTAGTACTCCACTCTAGAGAGCACTAGCGTTTTGAAAAGTATCATCATCGGTATACCATCTAGGTATAGATGGTATAGGTTCCATAGAAGGGAAGGTTCCAAGGGGTTGTCATTGCCAGGGGGTGGTAATGGGGGACGAGCTCCCATGACCTATAAAATGCTCCTATATGGCATGCGTCTCAAATAGCCTCTGACAACCAAGTCCAACTCCTGGCCTGCACGGGTGGCTTAGTCTTTAAGTCCGGCGGAACTGCTTTTACCGACAGGAGAAGGGGCGAGGGCGTGCCTCTGGCGCCTTAAAACCAGCTGCTCCGGGTAGATGGGACTCGATAGCCTTGGAAGGCAGCCCATCTAGGGGAAGGAAAACCCCGATTTTAAACCTCTGCTGCCTTGCGGCCATACCCCTTTTCTGGGAAAGGCTTCAGGAGTCAACCTCGAGGAAAAATCCGGAGTTGGAGCCCCTAAGGCAGTTCGTTGTTGACGTCGACCTCGTTCTGGCAGCTCCTGCGACGTTGCTGGAACCATGTGTATTGGCATTTGCCTTTCTATTGGATAATTTCAGCAACGTGGAGAGGGGGGATTTGCTGCATGGGTAACAGCTCCTCCTCCATATCTACCTACCCAGGCTTTGCGCCCTGGAGAGGACACTCCAGCTTCGCCTCACAGCGTCGAACCAACACGGGAAGCGACAGTCTACCGGTTTTAAGTCTTCTGCTCGATTGGCGAAGAGTGTGACGCCAGGGGTTGCTTCTGACGGTGGGAGGGGTCATCGTGCCCCACTGGGCAGCTACCGCCCGCCTCAAGCTGGGCAAACCCCAGCCAATAAGGTGTTGCCTCGCCACGGTCCGTTAACCTCACTGGGTGCGTGGGGTTTAGGGTGAAAACCGACAAGCGGCCCGACAACTTTGCACCAAGCAATATCATACCCAAAAAGAAAATATCAACTGCCCTAAAGCTGGGCACATGGAACGTCAGGACACTGACACCAGGTTTCTCTGACGACCTGCAAGAAATCAATGACGCCCGAAAAACAGCAATCATTGATAGGGAGCTGAGCAAACTGCAGATGGATATTGTTGCTCTCCAAGAGACCAGGCTCCCTGGATCAGGATCTGTGAGAGAGAGGACCTTCTCTTTCTTCTGGCAAGGAAAACCACCTGATGAGACCAGAGAACATGGTGTGGGATTTGCCGTCAGGAATACACTGTTGGGATACATTATGCCACCGATGGGGGAAACCGAACGAATTCTGTCTCTGCAACTGCACTCCCAAACAGGACCAGTCAATGTAATTAGTGCATATGCACCAACCCTGACTTCTCCAGCAGAGGCAAAGGAAAAATTCTACGATAACCTCAACAGAGTCATAGCAAGAATCACTGTAAAGGAGCCACTGTTTATCCTCGGCGACTTCAACGCCAGAGTGGGTGCCGAGCACAACATTTGGCCCACTTGTCTGGGTAAATTCGGCATAGGGAGGATGAATGAGAACGGGCAACGTTTGCTAGAACTCTGCTGCCTTCATGGTCTCTGTGTCACCAACACGTTCTTGGCACAAAGCCTCAACACCGAGTATCTTGGAGACACCCCAGATCCAAGCACTGGCACCAGCTTGACCTGATTCTTACCAGGCGTGCAAGTTTACCCAGTGTCAAGATTACGCGTAGCTACCAGAGTGCTGTCTGTGACACCGACCACTCCCTGGTCTGTAGCAGGGTCAAGATGCAACCAAAGAAGATTCATCACTCAAAAAAGACGGGCAGACCTCGCATCGACACCACTAAGACCCGAAACCAGGACAAGGTGAAAGATTTTGCACGAGTGCTCGAGGAAGCTCTCCCTGGCCCAGCCGGGGTCACTGCCTGTAAAAGATGGGAGCACTTCAGAGACGCTGTGTTCAACGCTGCCATTTCCACCTTTGGCAAGAAGACCAGCAGGTCGGCTGACTGGTTCGAGGCTCACTCGGAAGAGATGACACCTGTCATTGAAGAGAAGAGAAACGCCTTGGCAGCCTACAAAGCCTGCCCAAGTCAGCGCAACTTACAGATCCTTCGGGCCATCCGCTGCAAAGTACAGCAGAGCGCCAGGCGATGTGCCAACAACTATTGGCTCCAGCTCTGCTCCCAGATACAGACTGCAGCGGATACAGGCAATGTAAGGGGAATGTATGACGGCATCAAGCAGGCCCTCGGCCCAATCCAGAGGAAGACCGCTCCTCTGAAATCTGCCACTGGCGAGGTGATTCAGGACCAGACACTGCAGCTGAAGCGCTGGGTCGAGCACTACTCTGAGCTATACGCCAGGGACAATGTGGTCACCGAAGACGCCCTGAGCGCCATTGAGTGTCTGCCTGTGCTAATGGAGCTCGACAGCGAACCGACCCTCGAAGAACTCAGTGATGCCCTAGACTCCCTTGCTCCTGGTAAAGCTCCTGGCAAAGATGGCATTCCTGCTGAGACCTTGAAGTGCTGCAGAGGTAGCCTGCTCATGGAGCTGCATGAAATTCTCTGTCTCTGCTGGGAAGAAGGAGAGGTGCCACAGGACATGAGGGATGCCAACATCGTCACGCTGTATAAGAATAAAGGTGACAGGGGCGACTGCAACAACTACCGTGGAATCTCCCTCCTCAGTACTGTCGGAAAGCTGTTTGCTCGAGTCGCATTGAAGAGGCTCCAAGTACTTGCAGAGAGAGTCTATCCAGAATCACAATGCGGATTCAGAGCTGACAGGTCCACAATCGACATGGTCTTTTCCCTCAGACAACTGCAGGAGAAATGCAGGGAACAGAAGCAGCCACTCTTCATAGCCTTCATAGATCTGACGAAGGCCTTCGACCTCGTCAGCAGGGATGGCCTGTTCAAGATCCTCCCCAAGATCGGATGCCCACCCAGGCTCCTCAGCATCATCAGATCTTTCCATGAGAACATGAGGGGCACCGTGGTCTTTGATGGACTAACATCAGACGCCTTTGACATCCGAAGTGGAGTAAAGCAGGGCTGCGTACTGGCTCCAACCCTATTCGGGATTTTCTTCGCAGTTATGCTGCGGCACGCCTTCGGATCTGTCACGGAAGGCATTTACCTCCGGACCAGGTCGGATGGAAAGCTCTTTAACCTCGCCAGGCTGAGAGCCAAGACGAAGGTTCGGCTGAGGTGTCTGCGCGACTTCCTTTTCGCCGACGACGCAGCAGTCACTGCCCACTCAGCCGAAGACCTCCAACGGCTCATGACCCGCTTCAGCGAGGCCTCTCAGGCTTTCGGACTCACCATCAGCCTGAAGAAAACACAAGTCATGGGACAAGGAGTGGACTCCCCACCTGACATCGGCATCTCCGATTCCAAACTGGAAGTCGTTCACGACTTCGTGTACCTGGGCTCCACAATCTCTGACTCCCTCTCTCTTGATACGGAGCTAAACAAACGCATCGGTAAGGCATCTACTACCATGTCGAGACTGACAAAGAGAGTGTGGGCCAACAATAGGCTGACTGAGTATACTAAGATTCAGGTTTACAGAGCCTGTGTCCTGAGCACTCTCCTTTATGGCAGTGAGTCTTGGACACTCCGCGCCCGTCAGGAAAGACAGCTGAATGCCTTCCACATGCGCTGCCTTCGACACATCTTGGACATCACCTGGCAGGACAAGGTGACAAACAACAACGTCTTGGGGAGAGCAAGAATCACCAGCATGTACACAATGCTGAAACAGAGACGAATGCGCTGGCTCGGGCACGTTGTGCGAATGGGCGACGGCAGGATCCCCAAGGATCTCCTGTACGGAGAGTTGATGCAGGGAAAGCGTCCGACAGGCAAGCCCCAGCTACGGTACAAAGACGTATGCAAGAGGGACCTGAAAGCCATGGACGTCGATCTTGCTATATGGGAGACACTGGCTGCAGACCGTTCAGCCTGGAGGCAGTCTGTTCAAAGAGGTCTCTCCAAGTTCGAGGAGTCACTTGCCAAGGAATCGGAGGCAAAGAGACAGAGAAGGAAAGCCAGTAGCCAGGAAGACAGACCAGAATCGGACTTCGTTTGTGCTCGGTGTGGGATGGACTGCCACTCTCGGATTGGCCTCATCAGTCACACCAGACGCTGCACCAGGATTGACAACCAGAGCGCAACTCCATAGTCTCCCGAGACTGAAGGATGCCTACTACTATACCATCTATAGTGTGACAAGTTCTTGTTATCCAACCTGCCATTTTTCTTGCAGTTGTGACAGCTACTTTATTGTGTTCTTTAAAGGTAAGGTCTTCCAATATGAGTACACCCAGAGCCTTTACATTGCCTTTT
Organism: Procambarus virginalis; assembly: GCA_020271785.1. Lineage (NCBI taxonomy): Eukaryota > Metazoa > Arthropoda > Malacostraca > Decapoda > Cambaridae > Procambarus > Procambarus virginalis. The sequence goes on along the minus strand of WNGS01002996.1, from coordinate 4,096 downwards.
CGTTTTATGTTAGGATTTGCCTGAGTTTTGTACGTGGTTTCCATTTATATTTAAATATTTTCCGTAGCGCATGAGTTGGAGCTTATCTTCTTTAATCACCATATTATTTTCTGTAGTTGTACCTGTAGCTGTACTTCTGTACCTGATCTACATGTGAATAGAGGTTTGTCGTGTCCTCTATGTTGCATACTCTCATGAAAATCCTAGTGTCATCTGCAAAGGATGATACAGTGCTATTGATTGTGTCGTTGTCAATGACCAATATGCGAATGAGAAAAAGTACTGGGGCAAGCACAGTACCCTGGGGGGACAGCTCCTCACAGTTGATGGGCTGGATTTTATTTTGTTGACTATTACACATTGGGTTCTGTTAGTCAGGAAATTGTAGATCCATCTTCCTATTTTTCAGGTAATTCCTTTTGAACCGAATTTATGTGCAATAACACCATAGTCACATTTGTCAAAGGCTTTTGCGAAATCTGTGTAACTTACATCAGCATTATTTTTGTCTTCCATGGCATCTAATGCCATGTCATAGTGGTCCAGCAACTGTGACAGGCAAGTGCTCCCTGTTCTGAAAACATGTTGCCTGGGGTTATGGAGATGTTGTGATTCTATTTATTTTGTGATCTTACTTCTTAGCACTCTCAATGATTTTTATAATGTGCGATGTTAGCGCTATCGGTCTGTAATTTTTTTGCCTGTGCCTTATTTCCTCCTTTATGGAGTGGTGCTACCTCTGCTGTTTTTAGTATGTCAGGGATAACGTCAGTCTCTAGGCTTTGTCTCCAAAAAACGTGAAGGGCCTGCAATAGTGTTTTTTTTACAGTTCTTGATGAATATGGAGTTCCAAGAATCAGGGCCTGGCGCAGAGTGCATAGGCATACTATTTATGGTTTCTTTAAAATCCAGTGGGGATAGGGTGGCGTCTGATATATGATTTGATGTTGGTATCATATCCATGAAAAATTCTTTTGGGTTATCAATCTTTAGTGTGTTTAGTGGCTCGCTGAAAACAGAGTCCTACTGCTTCCTCAGTAACTCACTTATTTCTTTGTTGTCCTTGGTAAAAGTTCCATCTCTCTTTTGCAGGGGCCCAATACTAGATGTGATTTTTTATCTTGATTTTTCTGGAAGAGCCGATGGTTGAGCGGACAGAATACTGTACGCGTGATCCTGTGGTCCCGGGTTCGATCCCGGGCGCCGGCAAGAAACAATAGGCAGAGTTTCTTTCACCCTGATGCACCTGTTACCTAGCAGTAAATAGGTACCTGGGAGTTAGTCAGCTGTCACGGGCTGCTTCCTGGGGGTGGAGGCCTGGTCGAGGACCTGGCCGCGGGGACACAAAAGCCCCGAAATCATCTCAAGATAACCTCAAGATAACCTGCATAGGAGAAAAAATATTTCTGATTTCTCTCTATTTCACTGATGGCTTTTTGCTTTCTTTGCTTCTCCTGGGTTTTGTATGATTCTTGTAGCTTGAGTTCAATTGTTTCTATTTCTCTACCTAACCTTCGCCGTTCTTGAGATTGGGTGCGGCTCTCAAGTTGTTCCGCGATTTGTTTTCTTTGCCTATAGAGGGAACAACGTTCCCGTTCCAACCTGCACCTCTTCCTCTTTTTTCTTAGGGGTATGCAGTTTGAGCATATTTCTAGTGCTACTGAGCTTATTTTTTCCAGGCACTGGTTCAGGTTTACATTTTCTAGCTGTTCTTCCCAGTTTATTTCTGTGAAGTCCTGGTTTATTTGCTCTCGGTTTATCTCTTTATTATTGAAGTTGAATTTACTGAAATCTCCTCCACCGGGAATCGGGACTGGTTTTGAAGGTCTATTCCCCATGCTTGTCAGAACTTCAGTTAAGTTACGATCTGAATAATAGGTATTTGTAATTATTATGTTCCTGATAAATTCATCATTATTGGTGAAAATGAGGTCCAGCATGTTGTCCTTCCTAGTTGGTTCTACTATTTGCTGGTTTAAGACAAACCTGTCGCACATCCGTAGTAGGTCATTTGCATGTGCCTGTTCATTTAGGCTACTTCCAGGTATTCTTTCTGATATTACTGTATTAGCCAGGTGCTTCCATTTCAGGTGCCGTAGGTTGAAGTCCCCAAGCAGGATGATGTTCGGGGGCTGGATTTGTGAGGGTTTAAAAGCAGTGTTCTATTTTCATTAGTTGGTTTTTAAACTGCTGAGGTTTTGCCTCCGATGATTTATATACAAGGAATATAACTACATATAGGATCTCTATTTTGATTATCAGCACTTTCACAATATCATTTGGGGTGTTTAGAAGCTCAGTACAGAAGAGTGCGTCTTTGACATAGAGGCTGACCCCACCCTGTTCCCGGTGTTTCCTGTCACATCTGAAAAGATTGTACTCTGAGATCCATATTTCACTATCATGGTAGTCTTAGGTGTGAGTTTCCGTTAGGGCTGCAAACACTGCATTTGCCTCATGGAGGAGACCATCTATAAAATGAACTTTGTTGGATTTGCGTGTTTTTATACCCTGGATGTTGGCAAATATAAATGATATTATAGTGTTTGTGAAAGTGCTGGATGCTTTACTTGGTGTTAATTTCTGAGACTCGGGTAGGGAAGCCACTGTGTTTGCGTCCTCTTAAGCATTTGACCGAGATGGTGCTAGAGTTTGGACATTTTCAGCCATTCTTCTCCTCTTTCTCTTGCTAAAGAATCATCCCCATCATTGGAGTTGTGGCTGTTTTCATAGTGGCGGTCTGTCGGTTTTATTCACCTAGTACGTCTTATACGAAAAGCTTGACATTCCATACTGAAGCATTCTTTCCTGTTTAAAGATTTCTTGCAAATTTCTGGGTGAAGGAATTCACAGCTTTTAGTACATTTACCTGTACTGAGGTGGTTTCTGCAGTTTCTAGGTTTCTAGGCAAATATAAATGATGTTTGTAAAAGTGCTGGGTGCTTTACTTGGTGTTAATATCTGAGACTCTGGTAGGGAGGCCACTGTGTTTGCGTCCTCTCAAGCATTTGACCGAGATGGTGGTAGACTCTGGACATTTTTAGCCATTTTTCTCCTCTTTCTCTTGCTAAAAATCATCCCCGTCAATGGGGTTGTGGCTGTTTTCATAGTGGCGGTCTGTCAGTTTTATTCACCTGGTACCTCTTATATGAAAAGCTTGACATTCCATACTGAAGCATTCTTTCCTGTCTAAAGAGTTCTTGCAAATTTCTGGGTGAAAGAATTCACAGCTTTTAGTACATTTACCAGTACAGAGGTGGGTTCTGCAGTTTCTAGGGTGATCGTACTTACATGTTCCATTTGTTCTTCCCGAATCCCATGCTTACAGACACCCCATTTGTAATTCCGACAGATTTTGGGTCCTTGTTTTGTTTGTTTCCCTTTTCCAGGGGCCGCGCTCGGCTCTGGTGGGCCCCCGATTCCGCGCTCGGCTCCGGCGGGCCCCCGACTCCACGCTCTGCTCCGGCGTCCCCAACTCCGCGCTCTGTTCTGGCGTCCCCGACTCCGCGCTCTGCTCCGGCGTCCCCAACTCTGCGCTCTGCTCTGGCGTCCCCAACTCCGCCCCCCTGCCTCCGGAAAACAGTATATATCTAGGGATATTTAAGTGATACAGTATCTAAAAGCAGTCAGATACCTTATAAAGTGTGTCTCAACATATTAAAAATATATCATAGAGATTGCCATCCGACCTTTTGTGTTCAAGGAAAAATAAGTGAAATTCGTGTGTAGTTAACCCCTGCCCATGTGGTGCCAGGAGTCCTTAGGCAATAGTTGCCAAGTCGTCAAAAAAGAACATTCCTCGCTATTGAAACATCAAGAAATCAGTGCCCATAGTTCTAAGCTCTCTATGTAAAACCTGTGTCAATTATAAAAAATAAGATATCATACCTTAATATCAAGTGTACAAATTATATTCAAAATATGCCCGTCGTGTGTAAACAAATGCCATTCGGAGCGTAAGCCCACCCTGAGTACCCACTGTGTTTGGGTGTGCTTCCAAATAGTGTAACGTACCCAGGTCACTAGTGCCCAGACACAGAAAGTAAATGCTTTCACTGTAAATAACTAGTGGGAAAATACAAGTAATGTATTCTAA
>WNGS01002995.1:16409-27715 GCA_020271785.1 Procambarus virginalis | reverse complement strand
GCCAAAAATGTATAAGCGACCCTCACTGGAAATGAAGAGCCACTTAATTAACCCGACATAAAAAAATGCGATGATTTATGTAATCAAACTCCAGTTGATTATGTAGAACTGGAAGGCCATAATAAGGTTGCAGAGATCAAATATCAACATGTACAAATGCAAATCCTGAAATATCAGGATGTACTTGCTACTACTAATATCGATGAAGAGGCAATGATCGCTGTAGTACAAGAAAACGCAGCATATAAAGATACAATACATACAAAGTTACAACACTTTGACAAGTTAATAACCATACACAAGGCCACTACAAATATTGCAGCCACAACTTCCCAAAACCCGACACAACCAGAAGTCAAATTACCATCACTCAGTCTCCCGACTTTCTCTGGTACAGAGGACGAGAGTTGGGACAACTTCTGGAACAAATTTGTCGGTTCTGTGGATTCTAATGCCAATGTAGCAAAGACAACAAAATTGACACATTTTGCAGGGTGTCTTAACAGATGAAGCGTTAAAAGTGGTCTGTAATTTGACCTTTACTGATGATGGTTATGATACTGCAGTACAACTTCTTAAGGATAATTATGCTAAGCCCGAAAGGACTAACAGACTTCTAACACAGAAGCTGTTGAATATAACCCCTCCAGATGGAACAGCTGACTCAATCCAAGCCTTTAGATCAGAGCTTGAGTCCTTGCTCAAGGCGCTTAAGAATAAAGTGAATCTGGAAGAATCGGACTGCATAATCCAAGTCCATATGAAACGCAAATTACCTAGTGACGTACTGGATAAGTTATTTGTGTTATACAACAAATCTTCTCTGACTGTAAAGGTTTGTAAACAAAAGGTTTGCGATCCATCATAGAAAGACAACGAGATAACACAGATGGAAAAGCGACATCTAAACCTTCTTCTACCACTAATAGTAAACAATAGAGTACAATCAGTACTCCAAATAAATCTAAAACAACTTCCCCCTCCTCAAAGTGGAAACAAGGCAGCATGGGAACATATACAGTGGGGTCCCTCCAAACCTACAGTTAATGTGTCACCCAAAACGGTGACTCCCCAAGATGCTGTGAATGTCTGGAGGCCGTGTGTGTTCTGTGATGAACAACATACCATGTACAGCTGCAAAGCTTACCCTGATCGTGCTACACGTATAAAACGACTTAAGGAGTTACGTAAATGTACCAGGTGTATAAGGTCACATAATCCCGACACCTGTGCAACTCAAATACACACCTGTAATAGATGCCATAAGGGTCAACACTATACAGCACTTTGTGGGGACTCAAGTATAAAGTCTCCCAAACCACAGGTGGAGGAACTTCTGCTTCAGTACAGCTTTGTACAGTGCTACCTGACGTAAGTGTCTTCTCAACAAGGTCTGATCATAAATCAGCTCTACCCACTGCTCAATTCATCATTAAAAATGGAAAGTCCAAGGTCACCATACGTGGATTATTTGACCAAGGATCCCAAATGACTTTTATGTCAAAAGAATTGGTAGATGCCCTGAAACTCAAACCTGTACGAGAGACACGAATAGACATAGCAGGATTCCTGACTAACTCGGGAGCTCAAGTCTTCAAAGTAGTACAACCAAAAGTATGTTTAGGCAGTTATGTCCGAACGATACAAGCTCTTGTAGTAGATGGATTCCCATCAGACCTGTATGTATATGGTCTAGGGACAACAGCCAAATTCCTGAAAGAAAAGGGAATCAAATTGGTTGACAAAATCACATCAGACAACCTCTCCAATATTGGAATCCTTATGGGATCACATGTCTACCATAAGTTTATGAAAGGATGAAAAACAGGGAATGAACCTGTTACCGTCTGCAGGTGGCTATTTGCTAACAGGCCCAGTATTACGATTAAAGCAACCTGCACCTGTAGACCACCATCATGCCAACCCAGTATTGGTTGCATGATTAGGAGAACAGTCTCCACTACAATTCAGAGACATGTCCGAAGATGAGCTTGATCCTCCTGTACATAAATTATGAGACCTGGCAACTCTAGCATTGTCCCTGAACAACCTAGTCCAGATGATGACTGGACTTACAAACAATTCCTGGACTTGGTTATCTACAGAGATAATCGATACTGGGTCAGGTTACCATGGAAGCTAAATCACCCTCAGCTACCCATCAACAATTTTATGGCACAAAACCAATTAAGATCATAGGTGTTGCGCTTACAAAGACATCCTGAGAACTTGAAATTGTAGCATAAAATAATACAGAAGCAACTCAATGACAAATTTATCGAAGTTGTCACAAATGATAACCCAAGGGATGGGCACTACCTGCCACATCACCCTATACTGAAAAATTCAGCTACTACTCCACTATGGATAGTATTTTATAACAGCACTAAGACGAGGCAGAATAGTGTTTCGTTAAATGACTGCCTTCAAACTGGCCCTAGCCTAACACAAAGGCTATACGACATGCTGTTAAAGTACCTTACGCAAATACGGCCGACATCAACAAGGCTTTCCTTTGGGTAGGTCTCCAAGAAGAAGACCGTAACTACACAAAGTTCCTATGGATCAAGGATCCTAATGATCCAAACAGTGAATTAATCACTTACAGGCTTGCGTTTGTTTTGTTTGGTGTCATGTCTTCCCCGTTTCTGCTTCAAGCTACATTAGATATGCACTTGAAGAAGTCCAAAAGCCCAAATAAAACAGAAATTAGCAATAACTTGCATATGGACAATTTCCAAGGAACAGCCAGCAGTGAAAGTAAACTGCTGAACATATACCACAAGGCCAATTGAGAATTAATGGGAGCAAATATGCCTCTCCAGTCGTGGATCTCCAACAATGTCAAATTAAATTAACTGATCGAAACTGATTTTCCCGAATACCAGGTACCCGAGAAGACAAAAGTACTAGGCGTCGAATGGGATACGACAGCAGATCTGTTGACAATCAAGTCGGTGGAGCCTAACACCACCAACCTAACAATGAGAAAATTACTCTCACAAGTCAGCAAACCCTTCGATCCACTGGGACTATTAAGTCCAATCTTAATTAATGGAAAGTTGATAATGCAGGAATATTGGAAACAGAAGATTGGTTGGGATGATCTTCTAACACCTACCTTACAAGAAAAATGGCAAGGGCTAGTGAAAGATTTAAGTATCCTAGAGTCTGTCAAGTTCCCTCGGAACACTGTGAATGAAAAAGACCCAATTAAGCTACATGTATTCTGAGATGCCTCAGGAAAGGCTTATGGCACAGTAGCTTACCTGGTCTCAAATGGGCAAGCCAATTTGCTCACATCAAAGGCCAGACTGGCACCGTTAAAGAAACGATCATTGCCACAGCTGGAATTAACAGCCTTACTGCTAGGTATAAGATTGGCTCATTATCTGATCAAGGCCTTAAGCAACATCCACCTTGAAGAAACAGTGGTATGGTCAGATAATGAGGCAGTGCTACAATGGGTTAAAAACATTAATAGTAAAAATCCTTACATGAGTAACCGCGTTAAGGAAATACGAGAGTTGTCAGCAGGGTACAAACTGAGATATGTACCCACCAAAGAGAATCCAGCTGACTATCTCTCCCGAGGCCTGACTTTACGGCAATTAACAAAGGCAGAGATGTAGTTGAATGGACCTCAGTGGCTAGTCAGCGACCAGTGGCCTAAACAAAAGCCACAAGTCATTGTGACCAATGTCACTGTTCCCACTGAGAACCCAGAACTACCTCGGACTTTGGTAATTGATCCTAATCGGTACTCTGAACTGAACAAACTAATAGGTGTCACCCAAGTAGTGTTTGATTTTCTAAAAAAAATGAAAATCAAGCATAAATTCCCTAGTGCCCTAAGGTACTGGGTCAAAAGAGCTCAGACAGACACATTAGGGACAGAATTTGACAATGTCCCTGAGAAGCTACAAAATGATCTGGGTCTCTGGTTAGACACCAACAATAAGAACATAATCAGATGCGGAGGCCGCTTACAGCATGCGGACATAGATCTGGAAGCAAAAAATCTAATGTTGCTTCCTCATCACCACATAGTGAGCAAACTAATTGTGTTACACATACACAAATACAACACTGCATGGTGGGGTATTAGATACTCTCACAGACTTAAGACAACAGTACTGGCTACCCCAAGGTAGGCAGACAGTAAAATCCATAATTAAATCCTGTGTTATTTGCCGGAGATACTATACTAGAGTGTGTCCATATCCAGTCCCTCCTCCACTTCCAAAGGAACGAGTTGTACATATTCGTTCCTTTGAGACGACAGGAGTAGATTTCACAGGAGCACTAACACTAACAGGCACCAAGGACAAAAAAAACAGTAAAGGCATATATCTGTCTTTTCACTTGTTCCATAACAAGGGCAGTCCATCTAGAAGTGACTTCCGATATGAGTGCCGAGGCATTCTTACAGGCTTTCCGCAGGTTTGCTTCACGTAGAACCTGTCCTAAGTTGATGATCTCAGACAATAGGTCCAACTTAGTGGCTGGAGAAGCATGTCTGAGGAAAATCTGGACACACCCAAAGGTGTGCACGACCCTAAATCAACGATAGTGCCACTGAAAATTCATAACTCCCAGAGCGCCATGGCATGAAGGCTTCTATGAACGCATGATTGGTACGGTGAAATGTTCTCTACGGAAAGACCAAACCGTAGAAAAGACCAATCTACACCGCCAAAAGATTGACCTACAGGAGCTTCAAACCATAGCCATAAAGATAGACGCACGAGTTAATAACCGACCACTTACCTACCTCTCTGATGATGTTTTGCAGCGTGAACCATTAAGTTCAGCTCATCTGATTTATGGAAGACTTCTCAGCACCTTCGTGTCTCTTACGGACGAAGAACCAGACAATCCTTCATATATCTGAGACAGTGATTTGGTTCAACGTTTCAAACAGCTATCAGGGGTGATAAGTCGGTGGAATGACGTATGGACTCGAGAATACCTTACTGCTCTGAGGGAGTATCATTATGGGGCAAACAGCCCCTACAACAGAATTAACTTGAACCCTGGTGACATAGTTCTGGTGGATAGTGATGGGGCACGCTCAGAGTGGCCTATAGGCCAAATAGACTCTGTTCATCCAGACAGCCAGGGCATCTTGAAAATAGTGAAAGTAAAATGCCGAGGCAACACTACTCTCAAAACATTAGAGAAATTAGTTCCTTTAGAACTGGCAGGAAAAGAAGACATTCAACGACTTCCAGCATCCAAAATGCCAGTACGGGACATCCGTCCCCAAAGGACTGCAGCACAACAATGAAAACTCAAATTAAAGTAACACTATAATTCTGAAGGAGAGGAATAAAGTGATCGCAGTCCTTACCGGGACTTCGACCCATGTTCCTCCCACCTCCCTGGAATTGTGTCGGAAATCCGACACACATAATAACATAAGCTACCCCCATGGAGGAAAAGAGAATGGGTGATTCCATGACGTCATCGACGTCACGTATTCATATCAACTCTAATTTCTTTTAAACAACTGTCTAGTGTTTATACTTAAAAAAAAAGTGTTCATTAGGACTGAATATCATTTCCAACACCAGGAATATAGCTTAACTCTCTATTCCTTAAACATAAATAGAACCACCAAACATTTGAGGCAGTCTCCCCTAGAGCGTCGTCACGTATCAGAATCATAACAAACAACACCAAACGAGTGCTCCTGAGAGAGAATTGTGATACTAGTCTCGCACAATAGACCTACTCTGTCCCAAGAGAACTACCACAGCAACGCCTCTACCACACAACTGGAGCACTTGAGTATCCGACTATCTAGTATTCTGTTTTAAGAACATAAGAACAAGGTAACTGCAGAAGGCCTATTGACCCATACGAGGCAGCTCCTATCTACCGTTTTAATTGATGCATCTTTTAATATAGTTGGGTAGCCGTTTATGAAGAGAGCTTTATAGCTCACACAAGTACGTTTACTCAGCATTACACACACATATACCATGTCATACCTGTACTTATATGTTTAGGAAACCATTATTAATTTCTTACATCCCAAAAAGGTAATTGTGAGAGAAGATAGTGAAGCAGGAAGCTGGCTCCCAACATAATTATTCAAATTTGTTACCCTGCTGTATAACAATCTTGTAGGCCTCCAGACAGCCGCCATTACGTGGCACTCTGAGGCACAGGGCCACACCCAATTCTGATGCGACAATTACACAGCCTTAGCAGGCCCCACCAACAGTGACAGCTAAGGCCCTTTTGTTTAATAGTGTAGACATAGTATTAGTAGTTATTAATTTAATTTGCTGAAATAATAGTAAATTAGACCACCATTTGCGGAATGATTTATAATTTATATATCAAAGACTAGGTAAACAATTTGTGGTTTATGAAGGATCCACTTCCAAGTGGTTTAAGCCACAAATTGTCCTCCCAATTGTGTGTGATCAATTCTAGCAGCTGAATCAGAATATATACAGTCCACTCACTACTAACTAACTTATTACTAACTTACTAAGAAAACTAATCAAAGAAAAATACTATAATATTAAAGTCAATTAAGAAATATATAAATATTGAATAATTCATAAAAGACAATGAATTAAAACTGCTAGGATTTTCCCACAGGCAGTTATCTTATAAAACAGCTTTATTACAGGTATTATCTATTTTGTTGAAACAGTTTTAACCAGAAACATTTAAGGCAATTGCCGTGAAGTGCATTATTCTTCTTTGTGGACAGTAGAAAATAATTTTGATGCAAACGGCAGATGAGGCCATAAAATTCAGCTTTTTCTTATATGTACCCAAACTCACTTTATATTTATATATGACTAATACATCGGAGTTGAAGGAACTCGCACGTATTAGTCATTTGGGATAGTACTTCCAGAAGCTCATGTGCAATGGTCATTAGACATAAGGTTCACGTAGTCAATGGTAAAGTGAATCTTATATGAACCATAGCTACGCCTTGTTTTGTCCCGTGAACCTTATGTATATTATAATAAAGCTGTGTACAGCTACGAACACTTAATCTCACTTTGTTCCAAGCTTTTGGCAGCCACCTCCACCCGTTCACCCTTCCAGGTCTGGAGAAACAATTGAACTTTTCTTGGAATACTTCACATTTGGACTCCTTGGCCACGGGGTGCTGACCCATCCTTGAGGTGCTTCCGGAGCTTAGCGTCCCCGCGGCCCAGGCCGTCGACCAGGCCTCCTGGATAGGTCTGGAGGTGCCGGGGATCGAACCCGGGGCCTATCACACGCAAAGCGAAAATCACTTCATCACTGTGACTTCTAGCACAAAAACACTCTTGATTTCCGTGTGTTAAACCGAAGTTCCTTCTAATTGAATTAAGTACCAGTATTATTTTCAGCCCTGTGCTACCTTAGTGATTCATCGTTTGCACAAGAGATCATAAACAGTTATGATGACCAAACCACAACTCAGACGATGGAGACGCGACGACGTTTCGGATCTTCCTGGACCATTACCAAGTCGTGTGATTATGGTCTAGGATGACTTGATAATGGTCCAGGATGGACCGAACTACGTGATCTTCTGAGGTAAGGTTTGGTCATCATTTCTTAAGCCACGTTAGTGTAACTCATCGTCTTCATTAACAGTTCCCAAACTGATGGTTCAATACCCAGAGCCCCGCAAACTGATTGTTCAACACTCAAGAATCCCGCAAACTGATTGTTCAACACTCAAAGCCTCACAAACTGATGGTTCAACACTCAGAGCTCCGCAAACTGATTGTTCAACACTCAAGAGCCCCGCAAACTGATGGTTCAACACTCAAAGCCTCACAAACTGATGGTTCCACACTCAGAGCCTCACAAACTGATGGTTCAACACTCAAAGCCTCACAAACTGATGGTTCAACACTCAAGAGCCTCACAAACTGATGGTTCAACACTCAAGAGCCTCGCAAACTGATGGTTCAACACTCAGAGCCTCACAAACTGATGGTTCAACACTCAGAGCCTCACAAACTGATGGTTCCACACTCAGAGCCTCACAAACTGATGGTTCAACACTCAGAGCCTCACAAACTGATGGTTCAACACTCAAAGCCTCACAAACTGATGGTTCAACACTCAGAGCCTCGCAAACTGATGGTTCAACACTCAGAGCCTCGCAAACTGATGGTTCAACACTCAGAGCCTCGCAAACTGATGGTTCAACACTCAGAGCCTCGCAAACTGATGGTTCAACACTCAAGCCTCACAAACTGATGTTCAACACTCAAGAGCCTCGCAAACTGATGGTTCAACACTCAGAGCCTCGCAAACTGATGGTTCAACACTCAGAGCCTCGCAAACTGATGGTTCAACACTCAGAGCCTCGCAAACTGATGGTTCAACACTCAGAGCCTCACAAACTGATGGTTCAACACTCAGAGCCTCACAAACTGATGGTTCAACACTCAGAGCCTCACAAACTGATGGTTCAACACTCAGAGCCTCGCAAACTGATGGTTCAACACTCAAGAGCCCCGCAAACTGATGGTTCAACACTCAGAGCCTCACAAACTGATGGTTCAACACTCAGAGCCTCGCAAACTGATGGTTCAACACTCAGAGCCTCGCAAACTGATGGTTCAACACTCAGAGCCTCACAAACTGATGGTTCAACACTCAAGAGCCTCACAAACTGATGGTTCAACACTCAGAGCCCCGCAAACTGATGGTTCAACACTCAGAGCCTCACAAACTGATGGTTCAACACTCAGAGCCTCGCAAACTGATGGTTCAACACTCAGAGCCTCACAAACTGATGGTTCAACACTCAGAGCCTCACAAACTGATGGTTCAACACTCAGAGCCTCGCAAACTGATGGTTCAACACTCAGAGCCTCGCAAACTGATGGTTCAACACTCAGAGCCTCACAAACTGATGGTTCAACACTCAAGAGCATCGCAAACTGATGGTTCAACACTCAGAGCCCCGCAAACTGATGGTTCAACACTCAGAGCCTCACAAACTGATGGTTCAACACTCAGAGCCTCGCAAACTGATGGTTCAACACTCAGAGCCTCGCAAACTGATGGTTCAACACTCAGAGCCTCGCAAACTGATGGTTCAACACTCAGAGCCTCGCAAACTGATGGTTCAACACTCAGAGCCTCACAAACTGATGGTTCAACACTCAGAGCCTCGCAAACTGATGGTTCAACACTCAGAGCCTCGCAAACTGATGGTTCAACACTCAGAGCCTCGCAAACTGATGGTTCAACACTCAGAGCCTCACAAACTGATGGTTCAACACTCAGAGCCTCGCAAACTGATGGTTCAACACTCAGAGCCCCGCAAACTGATGGTTCAACACTCAGAGCCTCACAAACTGATGGTTCAACACTCAGAGCCTCGCAAACTGATGGTTCAACACTCAGAGCCTCGCAAACTGATGGTTCAACACTCAGAGCCTCACAAACTGATGGTTCAACACTCAGAGCCTCACAAACTGATGGTTCAACACTCAGAGCCCCGCAAACTGATGGTTCAACACTCAGAGCCTCACAAACTGATGGTTCAACACTCAAGAGCATCGCAAACTGATGGTTCAACACTCAGAGCCTCACAAACTGATGGTTCAACACTCAAAGCCTCACAAACTGATGGTTCAACACTCAGAGCCTCGCAAACTGATGGTTCAACACTCAGAGCCTCGCAAACTGATGGTTCAACACTCAGAGCCTAGCAAACTGATGGTTCAACACTCAGAGCCTCGCAAACTGATGGTTCAACACTCAGAGCCTCACAAACTGATGGTTCAACACTCAGAGCCTCGCAAACTGATGGTTCAACACTCAAGAGCCTCGCAAACTGATGGTTCAACACTCAGAGCCCCGCAAACTGATGGTTCAACACTCAGAGCCTCGCAAACTGATGGTTCAACACTCAAGCCTCACAAACTGATGGTTCAACACTCAGAGCCTCGCAAACTGATGGTTCAACACTCAGAGCCTCGCAAACTGATGGTTCAACACTCAAAGCCTCACAAACTGATGGTTCAACACTCAAAGCCTCGCAAACTGATGGTTCAACACTCAAAGCCTCACAAACTGATGGTTCAACACTCAGAGCCCCGCAAACTGATGGTTCAACACTCAGAGCCTCACAAACTGATGGTTCAACACTCAGAGCCCCGCAAACTGATGGTTCAACACTCAGAGCCTCGCAAACTGATGGTTCACACTCAGAGCCTCGCAAACTGATGGTTCAACACTCAGACTCCGCAAACTGATGGTTCAACACTCAGAGCCCGCAAACTGATGGTTCAACACTCAGAGCCCCGCAAACTGATGGTTCAACACTCAGAGCCCCACAAACTGATGGTTCAACACTCAGAGCTCGCAAACTGATGGTTCACACTCAGAGCCTCGCAAACTGATGGTTCAACACTCAGAGCCCCACAAACTGATGGTTCAACACTCAGAGCCTCGCAAACTGATGGTTCAACACTCAGAGCCCCGCAAACTGATGGTTCAACACTCAGAGCCCCGCAAACTGATGGTTCAACACTCAGAGCCTCACAAACTGATGGTTCAACACTCAGAGCCTCGCAAACTGATGGTTCAACACTCAGAGCCCCAAAACTGATGGTTCAACACTCAGAGCCCCGCAAACTGATGGTTCAACACTCAGAGCCCTGCAAACTGATGGTTCAACACTCAGAGCCCCGCAAACTGATGGTTCAACACTCAGAGCCTCACAAACTGATGGTTCAACACTCAGAGCCTCGCAAACTGATGGTTCAACACTCAGAGCCCCACAAACTGATGGTTCAACACTCAGAGCCCCGCAAATGATGGTTCAACACTCAGAGCCCTGCAAACTGATGGTTCAACACTCAGAGACTCTTAAACTGATGGCTCAACACTCAAAGCCCCGCAAACTGATGGTTCAACACTCAGAGCCCCGCAAACTGATGGTTCAACTATCAGAGCCCCGCAAACTGATGGTTCAACACTCAGAGCCCCGCAAACTGATGGTTCAACACTCAGAGCCCCGCAAACTGATGGTTCAACACTCAGAGCCCCGCAAACTGATGGTTCAACACTCAGAGCCTCGCAAACTGATGGTTCAACACTCATGAGCCCCGCAAACTGATGGTTCAACACTCAGAGCCCCGCAAACTGATGGTTCAACACTCAGAGCCCCGCATACTGATGGTTCAACACTCAGAGCCCCGCAAAATGGTTCAACACTCAGAGCCCCGCAAACTGATGGTTCAACATCAGAGCCTCGCAAACTGATTGTTCAACACTCATGAGCCCCGCAAACTCATGGTTCAACACTCAGA
>WNGS01002995.1:0-15694 GCA_020271785.1 Procambarus virginalis | reverse complement strand
GGTTCAACACTCAGAGCCTCTCAAACTGATGGTTCAACACTCAGAGCCTCACAAACTGATGGTTCAACACTCAGAGCCTCTCAAACTGATGGTTCAAACTCAGAGCCTCCAAACTGATGGTTCAACACTCAGAGCCTCACAAACTGATGGTTCACCACTCAGAGCCTCTCAAACTGATGGTTCAACACTCAGAGCCTCACAAACTGATGGTTCAACACTCAGAGCCTCTCAAACTGATGGTTCAACTCTCAGAGCCTCTCAAACTGATGGTTCAACACTCAGAGCCTCTCAAACTGATGGTTCAAACTCAGAGCCCGCAAACTGATGGTTCAACACTCAGAGCCTCGCAAACTGATGGTTCAACACTCAGAGCCCGCAAACTGAGGTTCAACACTCAGAGCCCGCAAACTGATGGTTCAACACTCAGAGCCCCGCAAACTGATGGTTCAACACTCAAGCCTCGCCAACTGATGGTTCAACACTCAGAGCCTCGCAAACTGATGGTTCAACACTCAGAGCCCACAAACTGATGGTTCACCACTCAGAGCCCGCAAAACTGATGGTTCAACACTCAGAGCCCCCAAACTGATGGTTCAAACTATAGAGCCTCAAACTGATGGTTCAACACTCAGAGCCCCGCAAACTGATGGTTCAACACTCAGAGCCCCGCAAACTGATGGTTCAACACTCAGAGCCTCGCAAACTGATGGTTCAACACTCAGAGCCCCGCAAACTGATGGTTCAACACTCAGAGCCTCGCAAACTGATGGTTCAACACTCAGAGCCTCACAAACTGATGGTTCAACACTCAGAGCCTCGCAAACTGATGGTTCAACACTCAGAGCCTCGCAAACTGATGGTTCAACACTCAGAGCCCACAAACTGATGGTTCAACACTCAGAGCCCGCAAACTGATGGTTCAACACTCAGAGCCCCGCAAACTGATGGTTCAACACTCAGAGCCCCGCAAACTGATGGTTCAACACTCAGAGCCCGCAAACTGATGGTTCAACACTCAGAGCCCGCAAACTGATGGTTCAACACTCAGAGCCCCGCAAACTGATGGTTCAACACTCAGAGCCTCGCAAACTGATGGTTCAACACTCAGAGCCCCGCAAACTGATGGTTCAACACTCAGAGCCCCGCAAACTGATGGTTCAACACTCAGAGCCCGCAAACTGATGGTTCAACACTCAGAGCCTCACAAACTGATGGTTCAACACTCAGAGCCTCACAAACTGATGGTTCAAACTCAAGAGCCTCACAAACTGATGGTTCAACACTCAGAGCCTCACAAACTGATGGTTCAACACTCAGAGCCTCTCAAACTGATGGTTCAACCTCAAACCCTCAAACTCAGAGCCTCTCAAACTGATGGTTCAACATCAGAGCCTCGCAAACTGATGGTTCAACACTCAAGCCTCTCAAACTGATGGTTCAACACTCAGAGCCCTCAAACTGATGGTTCAACACTCAGAGCCTCTCAAACTGATGGTTCAACACTCAGAGCCTCTCAAACTGATGGTTCAACACTCAGAGCCTCACAAACTGATGGTTCAACACTCAGAGCCTCACAAACTGATGGTTCAACACTCAGAGCCTCTCAAACTGATGGTTCAACACTCAGAGCCTCGCAAACTGATGGTTCAACACTCAGAGCCTCACAAACTGATGGTTCAACACTCAGAGCCTCTCAAACTGATGGTTCAACACTCAGAGCCTCACAAACTGATGGTTCAACACTCAGAGCCTCGCAAACTGATGGTTCAACACTCAGAGCCCCGCAAACTGATGGTTCAACACTCAGAGCCTCGCAAACTGATGGTTCAACACTCAGAGCCTCGCAAACTGATGGTTCAACACTCAGAGCCCGCAAACTGATGGTTCAACACTCAGAGCCCGCAAACTGATGGTTCAACACTCAGAGCCCGCAAACTGATGGTTCAACACTCAGAGCCTCAAAACTGATGGTTCAACACTCAGAGCCTCACAAACTGATGGTTCAACACTCAAGACCCACAAACTGATGGTTCAACACTCAGAGCCTCACAAACTGATGGTTCAACACTCAGAGCCTCTCAAACTGATGGTTCAACACTCAGAGCCTCGCAAACTGATGGTTCAACACTCAGAGCCTCTCAAACTGATGGTTCAACACTCAGAGCCTCTCAAACTGATGGTTCAACACTCAAAGCCTCACAAACTGATGGTTCAACACTCAGAGCCTCGCAAACTGATGGTTCAACACTCAGAGCCTCGCAAACTGATGGTTCAACACTCAGAGCCTCTCAAACTGATGGTTCAACACTCAGAGCCTCACAAACTGATGGTTCAACACTCAGAGCCTCTCAAACTGATGGTTCAACACTCAGAGCCTCTCAAACTGATGGTTCAACACTCAGAGCCTCACAAACTGATGGTTCAACACTCAGAGCCTCGCAAACTGATGGTTCAACACTCAGAGCCTCACAAACTGATGGTTCAACACTCAGAGCCTCTCAAACTGATGGTTCAACACTCAGAGCCTCGCAAACTGATGGTTCAACACTCAGAGCCTCTCAAACTGATGGTTCAACACTCAGAGCCTCGCAAACTGATGGTTCAACACTCAGAGCCTCGCAAACTGATGGTTCAACACTCAGAGCCTCGCAAACTGATGGTTCAACACTCAGAGCCCCGCAAACTGATGGTTCAACACTCAGAGCCCGCAAACTGATGGTTCAACACTCAGAGCCTCGCAAACTGATGGTTCAACACTCAGAGCCCCGCAAACTGATGGTTCAACACTCAGAGCCCCGCAAACTGATGGTTCAACACTCAGAGCCCGCAAACTGATGGTTCAACACTCAGAGCCCCGCAAACTGATGGTTCAACACTCAGAGCCCGCAAACTGATGGTTCAACACTCAGAGCCCGCAAACTGATGGT
Source organism: Procambarus virginalis (assembly GCA_020271785.1). Classification (NCBI taxonomy): domain Eukaryota; kingdom Metazoa; phylum Arthropoda; class Malacostraca; order Decapoda; family Cambaridae; genus Procambarus; species Procambarus virginalis. The sequence goes on along the minus strand of WNGS01002995.1, from coordinate 12,767 downwards.
TCAACACTCAGAGCCCCGCAAACTGATGGTTCAACACTCAGAGCCTCGCAAACTGATGGTTCAACACTCAGAGCCCCGCAAACTGATGGTTCAACACTCAGAGCCTGCAAACTGATGGTTCAACACTCAGAGCCTCACAAACTGATGGTTCAACACTCAGAGCCTCGCAAACTGATGGTTCAACACTCAGAGCCCGCAAACTGATGGTTCAACACTCAGAGCCCCACAAACTGATGGTTCAACACTCAGAGCCCGCAAACTGATGGTTCAACACTCAGAGCCTCGCAAACTGATGGTTCAACACTCAGAGCCCGCAAACTGATGGTTCAACACTCAGAGCCCGCAAACTGATGGTTCAACACTCAGAGCCCCGCAAACTGATGGTTCAACACTCAGAGCCCCGCAAACTGATGGTTCAACACTCAGAGCCTCGCAAACTGATGGTTCAACACTCAGAGCCCGCAAACTGATGGTTCAACACTCAGAGCCCCGCAAACTGATGGTTCAACACTCAGAGCCCGCAAACTGATGGTTCAACACTCAGAGCCTCACAAACTGATGGTTCAACACTCAGAGCCTCACAAACTGATGGTTCAACACTCAGAGCCTCACAAACTGATGGTTCAACACTCAGAGCCTCACAAACTGATGGTTCAACACTCAGAGCCTCGCAAACTGATGGTTCAACACTCAGAGCCTCTCAAACTGATGGTTCAACACTCAGAGCCTCAAACTGATGGTTCAACACTCAGAGCCTCCAAACTGATGGTTCAACACTCAGAGCCTCACAAACTGATGGTTCAACACTCAGAGCCTCGCAAACTGATGGTTCAACACTCAGAGCCTCTCAAACTGATGGTTCAACACTCAGAGCCTCTCAAACTGATGGTTCAACACTCAGAGCCTCACAAACTGATGGTTCAACACTCAGAGCCTCTCAAACTGATGGTTCAACACTCAGAGCCTCTCAAACTGATGGTTCAACACTCAGAGCCTCAAAACTGATGGTTCAACACTCAGAGCCTCTCAAACTGATGGTTCAACACTCAGAGCCTCGCAAACTGATGGTTCAACACTCAGAGCCTCTCAAACTGATGGTTCAACACTCAGAGCCCCGCAAACTGATGGTTCAACACTCAGAGCCTCGCAAACTGATGGTTCAACACTCAGAGCCCGCAAACTGATGGTTCAACACTCAGAGCCCGCAAACTGATGGTTCAACACTCAGAGCCCGCAAACTGATGGTTCAACACTCAGAGCCCCGCAAACTGATGGTTCAACACTCAGAGCCTCGCAAACTGATGGTTCAACACTCAGAGCCCCGCAAACTGATGGTTCAACACTCAGAGCCCCGCAAACTGATGGTTCAACACTCAGAGCCCGCAAACTGATGGTTCAACACTCAGAGCCTCACAAACTGATGGTTCAACACTCAGAGCCTCACAAACTGATGGTTCAACACTCAGAGCCTCACAAACTGATGGTTCAACACTCAGAGCCTCACAAACTGATGGTTCAACACTCAGAGCCTCTCAAACTGATGGTTCAACACTCAGAGCCTCGCAAACTGATGGTTCAACACTCAGAGCCTCTCAAACTGATGGTTCAACACTCAGAGCCTCTCAAACTGATGGTTCAACACTCAGAGCCTCACAAACTGATGGTTCAACACTCAGAGCCTCTCAAACTGATGGTTCAACACTCAGAGCCTCTCAAACTGATGGTTCAACACTCAGAGCCTCTCAAACTGATGGTTCAACACTCAGAGCCTCACAAACTGATGGTTCAACACTCAGAGCCTCTCAAACTGATGGTTCAACACTCAGAGCCTCTCAAACTGATGGTTCAACACTCAGAGCCTCACAAACTGATGGTTCAACACTCAGAGCCTCACAAACTGATGGTTCAACACTCAGAGCCTCACAAACTGATGGTTCAACACTCAGAGCCTCTCAAACTGATGGTTCAACACTCAGAGCCTCTCAAACTGATGGTTCAACACTCAGAGCCTCTCAAACTGATGGTTCAACACTCAGAGCCACGCAAACTGATGGTTCAACACTCAGAGCCTCGCAAACTGATGGTTCAACACTCAGAGCCCGCAAACTGATGGTTCAACACTCAGAGCCCGCAAACTGATGGTTCAACACTCAGAGCCCCGCAAACTGATGGTTCAACACTCAGAGCCTCGCAAACTGATGGTTCAACACTCAGAGCCCCGCAAACTGATGGTTCAACACTCAGAGCCCCGCAAACTGATGGTTCAACACTCAGAGCCCCGCAAACTGATGGTTCAACACTCAGAGCCCCGCAAACTGATGGTTCAACACTCAGAGCCCGCAAACTGATGGTTCAACACTCAGAGCCCGCAAACTGATGGTTCAACACTCAGAGCCCCGCAAACTGATGGTTCAACACTCAGAGCCTCGCAAACTGATGGTTCAACACTCAGAGCCCGCAAACTGATGGTTCAACACTCAGAGCCCGCAAACTGATGGTTCAACACTCAGAGCCTCGCAAACTGATGGTTCAACACTCAGAGCCTCGCAAACTGATGGTTCAACACTCAGAGCCCGCAAACTGATGGTTCAACACTCAGAGCCCCGCAAACTGATGGTTCAACACTCAGAGCCCGCAAACTGATGGTTCAACACTCAGAGCCTCGCAAACTGATGGTTCAACACTCAGAGCCCCGCAAACTGATGGTTCAACACTCAGAGCCCGCAAACTGATGGTTCAACACTCAGAGCCCCGCAAACTGATGGTTCAACACTCAGAGCCCCGCAAACTGATGGTTCAACACTCAGAGCCTCGCAAACTGATGGTTCAACACTCAGAGCCCGCAAACTGATGGTTCAACACTCAGAGCCCCGCAAACTGATGGTTCAACACTCAGAGCCTCGCAAACTGATGGTTCAACACTCAGAGCCTCACAAACTGATGGTTCAACACTCAGAGCCTCACAAACTGATGGTTCAACACTCAGAGCCTCACAAACTGATGGTTCAACACTCAGAGCCTCACAAACTGATGGTTCAACACTCAGAGCCTCTCAAACTGATGGTTCAACACTCAGAGCCTCGCAAACTGATGGTTCAACACTCAGAGCCTCTCAAACTGATGGTTCAACACTCAGAGCCTCGCAAACTGATGGTTCAACACTCAGAGCCTCACAAACTGATGGTTCAACACTCAGAGCCTCGCAAACTGATGGTTCAACACTCAGAGCCTCGCAAACTGATGGTTCAACACTCAGAGCCTCGCAAACTGATGGTTCAACACTCAGAGCCTCGCAAACTGATGGTTCAACACTCAGAGCCTCTCAAACTGATGGTTCAACACTCAGAGCCTCTCAAACTGATGGTTCAACACTCAGAGCCTCTCAAACTGATGGTTCAACACTCAGAGCCTCTCAAACTGATGGTTCAACACTCAGAGCCTCACAAACTGATGGTTCAACACTCAGAGCCTCTCAAACTGATGGTTCAACACTCAGAGCCTCACAAACTGATGGTTCAACACTCAGAGCCTCGCAAACTGATGGTTCAACACTCAGAGCCTCGCAAACTGATGGTTCAACACTCAGAGCCTCGCAAACTGATGGTTCAGCACTCAGAGCCTCGCAAACTGATGGTTCAGCACTCAGAGCCTCGCAAACTGATGGTTCAACACTCAGAGCCTCGCAAACTGATGGTTCAACACTCAGAGCCCGCAAACTGATGGTTCAACACTCAGAGCCCGCAAACTGATGGTTCAACACTCAGAGCCCGCAAACTGATGGTTCAACACTCAGAGCCTCGCAAACTGATGGTTCAACACTCAGAGCCTCACAAACTGATGGTTCAACACTCAGAGCCTCGCAAACTGATGGTTCAACACTCAGAGCCTCACAAACTGATGGTTCAACACTCAGAGCCTCGCAAACTGATGGTTCAACACTCAGAGCCTCGCAAACTGATGGTTCAACACTCAGAGCCTCGCAAACTGATGGTTCAACACTCAGAGCCTCGCAAACTGATGGTTCAACACTCAGAGCCTCGCAAACTGATGGTTCAACACTCAGAGCCTCGCAAACTGATGGTTCAACACTCAGAGCCCCGCAAACTGATGGTTCAACACTCAGAGCCCCGCAAACTGATGGTTCAACACTCAGAGCCCGCAAACTGATGGTTCAACACTCAGAGCCTCGCAAACTGATGGTTCAACACTCAGAGCCCGCAAACTGATGGTTCAACACTCAGAGCCCCGCAAACTGATGGTTCAACACTCAGAGCCTCGCAAACTGATGGTTCAACACTCAGAGCCTCGCAAACTGATGGTTCAACACTCAGAGCCTCGCAAACTGATGGTTCAACACTCAGAGCCCGCAAACTGATGGTTCAACACTCAGAGCCCCGCAAACTGATGGTTCAACACTCAGAGCCTCGCAAACTGATGGTTCAACACTCAGAGCCTCGCAAACTGATGGTTCAACACTCAGAGCCTCACAAACTGATGGTTCAACACTCAGAGCCTCGCAAACTGATGGTTCAACACTCAGAGCCTCACAAACTGATGGTTCAACACTCAGAGCCTCGCAAACTGATGGTTCAACACTCAGAGCCTCGCAAACTGATGGTTCAACACTCAGAGCCCCGCAAACTGATGGTTCAACACTCAGAGCCTCGCAAACTGATGGTTCAACACTCAGAGCCTCGCAAACTGATGGTTCAACACTCAGAGCCTCACAAACTGATGGTTCAACACTCAGAGCCTCACAAACTGATGGTTCAACACTCAGAGCCTCACAAACTGATGGTTCAACACTCAGAGCCTCTCAAACTGATGGTTCAACACTCAGAGCCTCGCAAACTGATGGTTCAACACTCAGAGCCTCGCAAACTGATGGTTCAACACTCAGAGCCTCGCAAACTGATGGTTCAACACTCAGAGCCTCGCAAACTGATGGTTCAACACTCAGAGCCTCGCAAACTGATGGTTCAACACTCAGAGCCCCGCAAACTGATGGTTCAACACTCAGAGCCCCGCAAACTGATGGTTCAACACTCAGAGCCTCGCAAACTGATGGTTCAACACTCAGAGCCTCGCAAACTGATGGTTCAACACTCAGAGCCCCGCAAACTGATGGTTCAACACTCAGAGCCCGCAAACTGATGGTTCAACACTCAGAGCCCGCAAACTGATGGTTCAACACTCAGAGCCCCGCAAACTGATGGTTCAACACTCAGAGCCCGCAAACTGATGGTTCAACACTCAGAGCCCGCAAACTGATGGTTCAACACTCAGAGCCTCGCAAACTGATGGTTCAACACTCAGAGCCCGCAAACTGATGGTTCAACACTCAGAGCCCTCGCAAACTGATGGTTCAACACTCAGAGCCTCGCAAACTGATGGTTCAACACTCAGAGCCTCGCAAACTGATGGTTCAACACTCAGAGCCCCGCAAACTGATGGTTCAACACTCAGAGCCCCGCAAACTGATGGTTCAACACTCAGAGCCCCGCAAACTGATGGTTCAACACTCAGAGCCTCGCAAACTGATGGTTCAACACTCAGAGCCCCGCAAACTGATGGTTCAACACTCAGAGCCCGCAAACTGATGGTTCAACACTCAGAGCCCCGCAAACTGATGGTTCAACACTCAGAGCCCCGCAAACTGATGGTTCAACACTCAGAGCCTCGCAAACTGATGGTTCAACACTCAGAGCCTCGCAAACTGATGGTTCAACACTCAGAGCCCCGCAAACTGATGGTTCAACACTCAGAGCCCCGCAAACTGATGGTTCAACACTCAGAGCCTCACAAACTGATGGTTCAACACTCAGAGCCTCACAAACTGATGGTTCAACACTCAGAGCCTCACAAACTGATGGTTCAACACTCAGAGCCTCACAAACTGATGGTTCAACACTCAGAGCCTCTCAAACTGATGGTTCAACACTCAGAGCCTCTCAAACTGATGGTTCAACACTCAGAGCCTCTCAAACTGATGGTTCAACACTCAGAGCCTCTCAAACTGATGGTTCAACACTCAGAGCCTCACAAACTGATGGTTCAACACTCAGAGCCTCTCAAACTGATGGTTCAACACTCAGAGCCTCTCAAACTGATGGTTCAACACTCAGAGCCTCTCAAACTGATGGTTCAACACTCAGAGCCTCACAAACTGATGGTTCAACACTCAGAGCCTCTCAAACTGATGGTTCAACACTCAGAGCCTCTCAAACTGATGGTTCAACACTCAGAGCCTCTCAAACTGATGGTTCAACACTCAGAGCCTCTCAAACTGATGGTTCAACACTCAGAGCCTCACAAACTGATGGTTCAACACTCAGAGCCTCTCAAACTGATGGTTCAACACTCAGAGCCTCACAAACTGATGGTTCAACACTCAGAGCCTCTCAAACTGATGGTTCAACACTCAGAGCCTCTCAAACTGATGGTTCAACACTCAGAGCCTCGCAAACTGATGGTTCAACACTCAGAGCCTCGCAAACTGATGGTTCAACACTCAGAGCCCGCAAACTGATGGTTCAACACTCAGAGCCTCGCAAACTGATGGTTCAACACTCAGAGCCTCGCAAACTGATGGTTCAACACTCAGAGCCTCGCAAACTGATGGTTCAACACTCAGAGCCTCTCAAACTGATGGTTCAACACTCAGAGCCTCACAAACTGATGGTTCAACACTCAGAGCCTCTCAAACTGATGGTTCAACACTCAGAGCCTCTCAAACTGATGGTTCAACACTCAGAGCCTCTCAAACTGATGGTTCAACACTCAGAGCCTCGCAAACTGATGGTTCAACACTCAGAGCCTCGCAAACTGATGGTTCAACACTCAGAGCCTCGCAAACTGATGGTTCAACACTCAGAGCCCGCAAACTGATGGTTCAACACTCAGAGCCTCGCAAACTGATGGTTCAACACTCAGAGCCCCGCAAACTGATGGTTCAACACTCAGAGCCTCGCAAACTGATGGTTCAACACTCAGAGCCCGCAAACTGATGGTTCAACACTCAGAGCCCCGCAAACTGATGGTTCAACACTCAGAGCCTCGCAAACTGATGGTTCAACACTCAGAGCCCCGCAAACTGATGGTTCAACACTCAGAGCCCCGCAAACTGATGGTTCAACACTCAGAGCCCCGCAAACTGATGGTTCAACACTCAGAGCCCCGCAAACTGATGGTTCAACACTCAGAGCCCCGCAAACTGATGGTTCAACACTCAGAGCCTCGCAAACTGATGGTTCAACACTCAGAGCCCCGCAAACTGATGGTTCAACACTCAGAGCCCCGCAAACTGATGGTTCAACACTCAGAGCCTCGCAAACTGATGGTTCAACACTCAGAGCCTCGCAAACTGATGGTTCAACACTCAGAGCCCCGCAAACTGATGGTTCAACACTCAGAGCCCCGCAAACTGATGGTTCAACACTCAGAGCCCCGCAAACTGATGGTTCAACACTCAGAGCCTCGCAAACTGATGGTTCAACACTCAGAGCCCCGCAAACTGATGGTTCAACACTCAGAGCCCACAAACTGATGGTTCAACACTCAGAGCCCCGCAAACTGATGGTTCAACACTCAGAGCCTCGCAAACTGATGGTTCAACACTCAGAGCCTCACAAACTGATGGTTCAACACTCAAGAGCCTCACAAACTGATGGTTCAACACTCAGAGCCTCACAAACTGATGGTTCAACACTCAGAGCCTCACAAACTGATGGTTCAACACTCAGAGCCTCTCAAACTGATGGTTCAACACTCAGAGCCTCTCAAACTGATGGTTCAACACTCAGAGCCTCTCAAACTGATGGTTCAACACTCAGAGCCTCTCAAACTGATGGTTCAACACTCAGAGCCTCGCAAACTGATGGTTCAACACTCAGAGCCTCTCAAACTGATGGTTCAACACTCAGAGCCTCTCAAACTGATGGTTCAACACTCAGAGCCTCTCAAACTGATGGTTCAACACTCAGAGCCTCACAAACTGATGGTTCAACACTCAGAGCCTCTCAAACTGATGGTTCAACACTCAGAGCCTCTCAAACTGATGGTTCAACACTCAGAGCCTCTCAAACTGATGGTTCAACACTCAGAGCCTCTCAAACTGATGGTTCAACACTCAGAGCCTCACAAACTGATGGTTCAACACTCAGAGCCTCTCAAACTGATGGTTCAACACTCAGAGCCTCTCAAACTGATGGTTCAACACTCAGAGCCTCTCAAACTGATGGTTCAACACTCAGAGCCTCTCAAACTGATGGTTCAACACTCAGAGCCTCTCAAACTGATGGTTCAACACTCAGAGCCTCGCAAACTGATGGTTCAACACTCAGAGCCCCGCAAACTGATGGTTCAACACTCAGAGCCCCGCAAACTGATGGTTCAACACTCAGAGCCCCGCAAACTGATGGTTCAACACTCAGAGCCTCGCAAACTGATGGTTCAACACTCAGAGCCTCACAAACTGATGGTTCAACACTCAGAGCCTCTCAAACTGATGGTTCAACACTCAGAGCCTCTCAAACTGATGGTTCAACACTCAGAGCCTCTCAAACTGATGGTTCAACACTCAGAGCCTCACAAACTGATGGTTCAACACTCAGAGCCTCTCAAACTGATGGTTCAACACTCAGAGCCTCTCAAACTGATGGTTCAACACTCAGAGCCTCTCAAACTGATGGTTCAACACTCAGAGCCTCACAAACTGATGGTTCAACACTCAGAGCCTCTCAAACTGATGGTTCAACACTCAGAGCCTCACAAACTGATGGTTCAACACTCAGAGCCTCTCAAACTGATGGTTCAACACTCAGAGCCTCTCAAACTGATGGTTCAACACTCAGAGCCTCAAACTGATGGTTCAACACTCAGAGCCTCTCAAACTGATGGTTCAACACTCAGAGCCCGCAAACTGATGGTTCAACACTCAGAGCCTCGCAAACTGATGGTTCAACACTCAGAGCCTCGCAAACTGATGGTTCAACACTCAGAGCCTCGCAAACTGATGGTTCAACACTCAGAGCCCCGCAAACTGATGGTTCAACACTCAGAGCCTCGCAAACTGATGGTTCAACACTCAGAGCCCCGCAAACTGATGGTTCAACACTCAGAGCCCCGCAAACTGATGGTTCAACACTCAGAGCCCGCAAACTGATGGTTCAACACTCAGAGCCCGCAAACTGATGGTTCAACACTCAGAGCCCCGCAAACTGATGGTTCAACACTCAGAGCCCCGCAAACTGATGGTTCAACACTCAGAGCCCGCAAACTGATGGTTCAACACTCAGAGCCCCGCAAACTGATGGTTCAACACTCAGAGCCTCGCAAACTGATGGTTCAACACTCAGAGCCTCTCAAACTGATGGTTCAACACTCAGAGCCTCTCAAACTGATGGTTCAACACTCAGAGCCTCACAAACTGATGGTTCAACACTCAGAGCCTCGCAAACTGATGGTTCAACACTCAGAGCCCGCAAACTGATGGTTCAACACTCAGAGCCCCCAAACTGATGGTTCAACACTCAGAGCCTCGCAAACTGATGGTTCAACACTCAGAGCCTCGCAAACTGATGGTTCAACACTCAGAGCCTCGCAAACTGATGGTTCAACACTCAGAGCCCCGCAAACTGATGGTTCAACACTCAGAGCCCCCCAAACTGATGGTTCAACACTCAGAGCCCCGCAAACTGATGGTTCAACACTCAGAGCCTCACAAACTGATGGTTCAACACTCAAGCCTCGCAAACTGATGGTTCAACACTCAGAGCCTCACAAACTGATGGTTCAACACTCAGAGCCTCACAACTGATGGTTCAACACTCAGAGCCTCACAAACTGATGGTTCAACACTCAGAGCCTCTCAAACTGATGGTTCAACACTCAGAGCCTCTCAAACTGATGGTTCACTCAGAGCCTCTCAAACTGATGGTTCAACACTCAGAGCCTCTCAAACTGATGGTTCAACACTCAGAGCCTCTCAAACTGATGGTTCAACACTCAGAGCCTCTCAAACTGATGGTTCAACACTCAGAGCCTCTCAAACTGATGGTTCAACACTCAGAGCCTCTCAAACTGATGGTTCAACACTCAGAGCCTCGCAAACTGATGGTTCAACACTCAGAGCCCCGCAAACTGATGGTTCAACACTCAGAGCCCCGCAAACTGATGGTTCAACACTCAGAGCCCGCAAAACTGATGGTTCAACACTCAGAGCCTCGCAAACTGATGGTTCAACACTCAGAGCCTCGCAAACTGATGGTTCAACACTCAGAGCCTCAGCAAACTGATGGTTCAACACTCAGAGCCTCTCAAACTGATGGTTCAACACTCAGAGCCTCTCAAACTGATGGTTCAACACTCAGAGCCTCTCAAACTGATGGTTCAACACTCAGAGCCTCGCAAACTGATGGTTCAACACTCAGAGCCTCACAAACTGATGGTTCACCACTCAGAGCCTCTCAAACTGATGGTTCAACACTCAGAGCCTCTAAACTGATGGTTCAACACTCAGAGCCTCTCAAACTGATGGTTCAACACTCAGAGCCTCTCAAACTGATGGTTCAACACTCAGAGCCTTCAAACTGATGGTTCAACACTCAGAGCCTCTCAAACTGATGGTTCAACACTCAGAGCCGCACAACTGATGGTTCAACACTCAGAACCCCGCAAACTGATGGTTCAACACTCAGAGCCCGCAAACTGATGGTTCAACACTCAGAGCCCCGCAAACTGATGGTTCAACACTCAGAGCCCGCAAACTGATGGTTCAACACTCAGAGCCTCACAAACTGATGGTTCAACACTCAGAGCCTCTCAAACTGATGGTTCAACACTCAGAGCCTCTCAAACTGATGGTTCAACACTCAGAGCCTCTCAAACTGATGGTTCAACACTCAGAGCCTCAAACTGATGGTTCAACACTCAGAGCCTCTCAAACTGATGGTTCAACACTCAGAGCCTCACAAACTGATGGTTCAACACTCAGAGCCTCTCAAACTGATGGTTCAACACTCAGAGCCTCTCAAACTGATGGTTCAACACTCAGAGCCTCTCAAACTGATGGTTCAACACTCAGAGCCTCACAAACTGATGGTTCAACACTCAGAGCCTCTCAAACTGATGGTTCAACACTCAGAGCCTCACAAACTGATGGTTCAACACTCAGAGCCTCTCAAACTGATGGTTCAACACTCAGAGCCTCTCAAACTGATGGTTCAACACTCAGAGCCTCACAAACTGATGGTTCAACACTCAGAGCCTCTCAAACTGATGGTTCAACACTCAGAGCCTCACAAACTGATGGTTCAACACTCAGAGCCTCTCAAACTGATGGTTCAACACTCAGAGCCTCTCAAACTGATGGTTCAACACTCAGAGCCTCTCAAACTGATGGTTCAACACTCAGAGCCTCTCAAACTGATGGTTCAACACTCAGAGCCTCGCAAACTGATGGTTCAACACTCAGAGCCCGCAAACTGATGGTTCAACACTCAGAGCCCCGCAAACTGATGGTTCAACACTCAGAGCCCGCAAACTGATGGTTCAACACTCAGAGCCCGCAAACTGATGGTTCAACACTCAGAGCCGCCAACTGATGGTTCAACACTCAGAGCCCGCAAACTGATGGTTCAACAATCAGAGCCCCGCAAACTGATGGTTCAACACTCAGAGCCCGCAACTGATGGTTCAACTATCAGAGCCCCGCAAACTGATGGTTCAACTATCAGAGCCCAGCAAACTGATGGTTCAACACTCAGAGCCCCGCAAACTGATGGTCAACACTCAGAGCCCCGCAAACTGATGGTTCAACACTCAGAGCCCCGCAAACTGATGGTTCAACACTCAGAGCCTCGCAAACTGATGGTTCAACACTCATGAGCCCCACAAATGATGGTTCAACACTCAGAGCCCCGCAAACTGATGGTTCAACACTCAGAGCCTCACAAACTGATGGTTCAACACTCAGAGCCTCGCAAGCTGATGGTTCAACACTCAGAGCCCCGCAAACTGATGGTTCAACACTCAGAGCCCCCAAACTGATGGTTCAACACTCAGAGCCCCGCAAACTGATGGTTCAACACTCAGAGCCTCGCAAACTGATGGTTCAACACTCATGAGCCCCGCAAACTGATGGTTCAACACTCAGAGCCCAGCAAACTGATGTTTCAACACTCATGAGCCCCACAAACTGATGGTTCAACACTCAGAGCCCCGCAAACTGATGGTTCAACACTCAGAGCCTCACAAACTGATGGTTCAACACTCTAAAGCCTCACAAACTGATGGTTCAACACTCAGAGCTCACAAACTGATGGTTCAACACTCAGAGCTCACAAACTGATGGTTCAACACTCAGAGCCTCACAAACTGATGGTTCAACACCAGAGCCTCTCAAACTGATGGTTCAACACTCAGAGCCTCTCAAACTGATGGTTCAACACTCAGAGCCTCTCAAACTGATGGTTCAACACTCAGAGCTCTCAAACTGATGGTTCAACACTCAGAGCCTCTCAAACTGATGGTTCAACACTCAGAGCCTCTCAAACTGATGGTTCAACACTCAGAGCCTCTCGAACTGATGGTTCAACACTCAGAGCCTCTCAAACTGATGGTTCAACACTCAGAGCCGCACAAACTGATGGTTCAACACTCAGAACCCGCAAACTGATGGTTCAACACTCAGAACCCCGCAAACTGATGGTTCAACACTCAGAACCCCGCCAAACTGATGGTTCAACACTCAGAGCCACGCAAACTGA
>WNGS01002994.1:38160-51127 GCA_020271785.1 Procambarus virginalis | reverse complement strand
CCCATGCCCAGACCCTTCCCCATGCCCGGGCCCTTCCCCATGCCCGGCCCTTCTCCATGCCCAGACCCTTCCCCATGCCCGGGCCTTTCCCCTTGCCCGGGCCCTTCCCCATGCCCGGGCCCTTCCCCATGCCCAGACCCTTCCCCATGCCCGGGCCCTTCCCCATGCTCGGGCCCTTCCCCATGCCCGGCCCTTCCCCATGCCCGGGTCCTTCCCCATGCCCGGGCCCTTCCCCATGCCCGGGTCCTTTTTCATGCCCGGGTCTTTCCCCATGCCCGGGCCCTTCCCCATGCCCAGGCCCTTCCCCATGCCCGGGCCCTTCCCCATGCCCAGGTCCTTCCCCATGCCCGGGTCCTTTTTCATGCCCGGGTCTTTCCCCATGCCCGGGCCCTTCCCCATGCCCAGGCCCTTCCCCATGCCCAGACCCTTCCCCATGCCCGGGCCCTTCCCATGCCCGGGCCCTTCCCCATGCCCGGGCCCTTCCCCATGCCCGGGCCCTTCCCCATGCCCGGGCCCTTCCCCATGCCCGGCCCTTCCCCATGCCCAGGTCCTTCCCCATGCCCGGGTCCTTTCCCATGCCCGGGCCCTTCCCCATGCCCAGGTCCTTCCCCATGCCCGGGCCCTTCCCCATGCCCTGGTCCTTTCCCATGCCCGGGTCTTTCCCCATGCCCTGGTCCTTCCCCATGCCCGGGCCCTTCCCCATGCCCGGGCCCTTCCCCATGCCCAGGTCCTTCCCCATGCCCTGGTCCTTTCCCATGTCCGGGTCCTTCCCCATGTCCGGGTCCTTCCCCATGCCCGAGGGTTTCCGCATGCCCGGGTCCTTCCTCATGCTAGGGCCCTTCCCCATGCCTGGGTCCTTCTCCATGTCCGGGGCCCTTCCCCATGTCCGGGGCCCTTCCCCATGCCCGGGCTCTCCCCCCCCCCCCTCACACACACACACAGCATGGCTAAACCAGTAATCCATAACAACCTCACACTCACAACTCTCCTGTCCTCCCATCTCGTGCATTTATCACTTCCTCTCTCCCATTTCCTCTTCTCTCTCTCGTCGTTGCTTCACGTTCCCGCCCTCGTCGCCACTCCTGCTGCGGCCGCCCACCTTCACAAGATTCGCGCATCCATCATCCCGACGCTGTAGACCCAAGCCCAAACGTTCCCACGCCTCCACTATCCACAGCCCCCTAAGGATTGGCACGCTCCGCCACGGACTACCACGCCCCGCCACGGACTACCACGTCTCGCCACGGACTACCAGGCCCCGCCACGGACTACCACGCCCCGCCACGGACTACCACGTCTCGCCACGGACTACCACGCCCCGCCACGGACTACCACGCCCCGCCACGGACTACCACGTCTCGCCACGGACTACCACGCCCCGCCACGGACTACCACGCCCCGCCACGGACTACCACGCCCCACATACGGACTACCACGCCCCGCCATGGACTACCACGCCCCGCCATGGACTACCACGCCCCGCCACGGACTACCACTTCCCACCACGGACTACCACGTCCAGCCACGGACTATCACGCCCCGCCACGGACTACCACGCCCCGCCACGGACTACCACGCCCCACCACGGACTACCACGCCCCGCCATGGACTACCACGCCCCGCCACGGACTACCACGCCCCGCCACGGACTACCACGCCCCGCCACGGACTACCACGCCCCGCCACGGACTACCACGCCCCACCACGGGCATGACGTCCACCTTGGGGCTTGACGTGTGGCCACGAAGTAACACAGGTCTCCTCACCTGGTCCCTGGTTCCCACGCCCAGCCGCACCCGCCCCCGCTCTCATTCTTCACCGTCTCCCTCTATCAGGTGTCAATACCTGGCTGGTACTGTAGCAATACCTGGCTGGTACTGTAGTAATACCTGGCTGGTACTGTAGTAATACCTGGCTGGTACTGTAGTAATACCTGGCTGGTACTGTAGTAATACCTGGCTGGTACTGTAGTAATACCTGGCTGGTACTGTAGTAATACCTGGCTGGTACTGTAGCAATACCTGGCTGGTACTGTAGCAATACCTGGCTGGTACTGTAGTAATACCTGGCTGGTACTGTAGTAATACCTGGCTGGTACTGTAGCAATACCTGGCTGGTACTGTAGCAATACCTGGCTGGTACTGTAGCAATACCTGGCTGGTACTGTAGCAATACCTGGCTGGTACTGTAGCAATACCTGGCTGGTACTGTAGCAATACCTGGCTGGTACTGTAGCAATACCTGGCTGGTACTGTAGCAATACCTGGCTGGTACTGTAGCAATACCTGGCTGGTACTGTAGCAATACCTGGCTGGTACTGTAGCAATACCTGGCTGGTACTGTAGCAATACCTGGCTGGTACTGTAGCAATACCTGGCTGGTACTGTAGCAATACCTGGCTGGTACTGTAGCAATACCTGGCTGGTACTGTAGCAATACCTGGCTGGTACTGTAGCAATACCTGGCTGGTACTGTAGCAATACCTGGCTGGTACTGTAGCAATACCTGGCTGGTACTGTAGCAATACCTGGCTGGTACTGTAGCAATACCTGGCTGGTACTGTAGCAATACCTGGCTGGTACTGTAGTAATACCTGGCTGGTACTGTAGCAATACCTGGCTGGTACTGTAGCAATACCTGGCTGGTACTGTAGCAATACCTGGCTGGTACTGTAGCAATACCTGGCTGGTACTGTAGCAATACCTGGCTGGTACTGTAGCAATACCTGGCTGGTACTGTAGCAATACCTGGCTGGTACTGTAGCAATACCTGACTGTTATTGTATGAATTCATGTCAGGTACTCTATCAATACCTTTCCCTGCGGTTACCTTGAGTTGATTCTGAGGAACAATTAACTTACCGGCGGCCAGGTCTGTGACCAGGCCTCCTAAAGGTGGTCTAGTCTACCAGACTGTTTGACTCACCTGCTTGCAGGCTGATGTATGAATCACAGCCTGGTTGATCAGATATCCTTTGGAAACGTTAATTAAGTTCTCTCTGAAACACCGTCAGAGGTCAGCCAGTTATGCCCCTTATGTGTAGCAGGAGAGTGGTGAAAAGTCCCAGGCCTCTGATGTTGGTAGAGTTCTCTCTCAGCGTACCTATTCTACCTCTGTTTTTCAACGGGGCTATTTTGCACTTCCTGCCATGCCTCCCGGTTCCATGTGGTTTTATTTCCACGTGCATAGTTTGGAATCAGTCTAACATTTTCCAAGTGTAAATCATTATATATCTGTGCCACCTGTGATTTAGAGAGTACATTTTTAAATAATTTTAGCTGTCATAATAATTTAGATGTTCTGTTGAATGGAATCGGGTAGTAGAAAGATCTTTGCATATTCTCCTGGTCAGCAATTTCTCCAGCTGAGAATGTGACTCTTAGTTTGCAACAATATTCCACCCTTGAGAGCTCTAGTATCTTGAGAAGTATCATCACTGGCCTGGGAGCTCTTGTTTGAAAGGTTCTTGCTATCCTACATGTTAGCTTACTTGCAGTCGTGACAGCTACTTTATTGTGTTCTTTAAAAGTAAAGTCTTCCAACACGATTACTCCCAAATCTGTTATATTGTTTTTTCTTTCTGTTGTGTGACTTCGTTATATTTATTCAAATTCAAATTCCGTTCTATATTTGACTTTGTTTTATTAGTGGTTTCCGTTTTTATATTTTCATTTTTACCATAACGCAGCTGAAAATTATCTTCGTCAAACAATACATTGTTTCCTGTGGCCCATTAAAAGACCCAATTTATGTTAATTTCAAGGTTTGCAGTGTCCTCTATATTGTCTACTCATGAAAATTCTAGTCTCATCATACAAAGGATGATTCGGTACTATAATTTGTATCCTTGTCCATGCCCGATATATGGATGAGTTCAAGTACTGGAGCAAGCACAGTACCCTGGGCGACTGAGCTCTTTTTTATTTTATTATTTATTTTATTTATGATTTTTTATTTATATACAAGAAGGTACATTGGGTTCATGAGAGTACAGAAACTTGAAGTTTTACATTCTTGTAAAGCCGCTAGCACGCATAGCGTTTCGGGCAGATCCTTAATCTAACATAATCTTAAGAAGGTAATTTCTAGCAATATTAAAAAAAAAAGTTTGCAGGTATATTGTAAATTCAAATACATTCTAAGAAAGTACAAAAACACATCACAAGAAGGTACAAAAACGCATTGTAAGAAAGTACAAAAAAAACATTGTATAAGAAATTTGGCAGAAAAAAAGTAGGTACAATAAAATAAATTTAAGGGTACAATGTTTAGAATAATATTATACACATTATAACTATGTGTATAATATGATACAAGATAGCAGCAATGATTACAATGGGAAGTTATATGGCATTGGTACATACAATGGGGGATTGGGTAGCACTAGGTACAGTGCGAGTTACATACAGCACTAGGTAGGAAACTATGAAGATGAAATTAGGCACTTTTTAGTACGGCAATACTTGGACAGCTTTTCAATTCATTAGGGAGTGAGTTCCATAAACTAGGTCCATTTATTTGCATAGTGTTTACAAAGATTAAGTTTGACTCTGGGGATATCAAAGAGATATGTCTGATATGTGTGGTGATACATACTCACCACACATGTCTGGTGTGGTGAGTATGGGTTCTATTACAACTGTCCAGGAAGAGTTTCAGAACAGGGTTTTCACCTAACAAAAGGGTTTTGTAAATGTAATTGACACAAGAGAATGTGAGGAGTGAATTTATGTTTAGCACGTTTAGGGATTTGAACAGGGGAGCTGTGTGTTGTCTGAAAACAGAGTTTGTTATTGTTCTGAGAGCAGAATTTTTGCTGGGTGATGATGGGCTTGAGGAAGTTTGCAGAGGTTGACCCCCAAGCACAGATACCATACGTAAGATAGGGATAGATAAGTGCATAATATAGAGAGAGCAGAGCAGAGTAAGGAACATAATATCTGATCTTAGAGAGTATACCAGCTGTTTTCGAGACTTTCTTATTTATGTGTTGTATGTGGGTGCTCCGTTTTTGTTAGGCCTATAGTTGTGAATGGCTCCATAACCACATAAGTTGTAAAGTTGGGTATGGTCATTACTTAGCCAGGTTTCTGTTAAAATAATGAACAGTAGTTTAGTACCTAGTGCTGTGATTAGTGCATTTATATCATCAAAATGTTTACCAAGTGATCTGAAATTATGGTTGAAAACTGATAAGCAAGTGATATTTTGGAGTTTGTTTTTGCCAGGTGTGCTGTGTAATACCTGCAGTGGTGATGATCAATGTGCTGGTTAGTGTATATTTGTGATAGTAAATATATCACGGTTGATGATCCAGATTTTATTTTGTCGACTATTACATTCTGGGTTCTGTTCGTTAGGAAATTAAAGATACATTTCCTTATTGTCCCAGTAATTGTAAACCATTTTTCCTGAGCTTTTGTTTCAACATTTTCCACCACACTGCCATCACTAGTGGATAGTTCATTTTCCTGAGTCTCTTCCATCAGTGATACTCCATCATCTTCCTTACTGTCTTTCCCCTCCGCTTCACTACCCACTTCAACCCACCTGTTTGCCATAGCTAACTTTTCTATAGCGTCGATCCTCTTGTCTAACTTTTTCAGGTATTCCAAGATCTGTGTACCGACGGCAGAGTTCACGACGCTGCCCTGCCTGGCTGCCACTAGAGCACAGAGAATGTAGTGAGCCACGCCGTAAGTCATATAAATTGTCAACCACACTGCTCTCGATACTAAACATTGATATGACTTAGGGCATGGAACACTAATTCCTCTTGTGTTTTAGTGACAGTCAGGAATGGCTTCAAATTCCAGATTGGCAGCGGTTAGTTGCTCCTGGTATCCTTCTTTATTAATGCTGCCCATAGCACAGTTAATAAAGCTAGTCTCCCGCTTCTGGAGGCGTGTCTTCTAATGCACAGGTGAAAGAAATCGACGGAAGTGTGGTTGACAGTTGGTATGTTTATATAATATATATAAGGGAAGAAATACTTACTATAGGCAGAGTCCTCACGGACAGCTTCCAACACACGACTCCCAGACACAATGACAATTAGACAACTAGTTCCAATACTGGAAGAAGTTAGCAGACTCACTGGGACCACGCCTCACGGTACTATTGATCCCTTCACTCCTTGAGAGCTCCAAGCAACCGCCAAGAAAAGCTCTTGTACTGTCCCTGCAAGAGATATGGTTACAACCGTATGGTTCACGGTCTCTGACCAGGATTCCTAGTTCTCGCCAGGACTCCATGTTCTGACCAGGCCTCCTGGTTCTGGCCAGGACTCCTGACCAGTCTGTTCAACAAAACTGTTAGATGCCGCTGCTTGCAATCTGACGTATGGGTCACGGCCCGGTTGATGAATTATCCTTCGGAGGTGTTTATCGTGTTCTCTTTTGAACACCGTGAGAGGTAGGCTCGTTATGACCCTTATGTATAGAACAGGGGGTCGGAGAACTTATTTGAACAGTATCCAAATCTGTCATAAAGAGATATTACTCAACAGACTTTAAAGTCAACAACAATTTGCTAATGCTAATTGATCTTAAAATTAAAAATGAGTTTCTTTCGTGGTCAAGAATTAACAAGAGACGTAAAAAGGGTCAAATGCTGTAATAAGAATAGCACAAACCGAAAATAAATAAAAAAGATTGAAGAATTGAAGCATGTCATTCAAAGCATCTCTACTTCAGGTGTTGGAAAAACCTGAAATTTGATTCTTGATAAAACAACAACGATATCGGGGCGTTTTGGCGACAGAGCAAGTTACATGATGTCTTCGAGGTCCAACTGATTTCTGGACGTAGTTTTCAAGTTCACGAGGGTAGAAAATCTTTGTTCACAAAGGAAGGTTGTGGCAAAAGGCAGCAACATTTTTGTGTCTTCCACACGTGCAAATTTAAAAGCCTTTGCAGTTTTGTTATCATTCAAAAAAGCTGAGAGATTTGTCTTGTTCATAAATTCCTCGCATGCTTCATTGTTGGAGAAAAGTTCTAAAAATCCCTCTGCCAGTTTTCAACCTCATCAGGCACATCAATAAGTTGACAGTTCCAGGGATTTACAACTTAACTGACAATATTTTCCTCAAGTAATCAGAAAATCACTTTAGAGTTTACCTGGTTACCTGGTTGATATCTGGTTGATGGGGTTCTGGGAGTTCTTCTATTCCCCAAGCCCGGCCCGAGGCCAGACTTGACTTGTGAGAGTTTGGTCCACCAGGCTGTTGCTTGGAGTGGCCCACAGGCCCACATACCCACCACAGCCCGGTTGGTACTGCACTCCTTGAAGGAAACAATCTAGTTTCCTCTTGAAGATGTCCATGGTTGTTCCTGTAATATTTCTGATGCTCGCTGGTAGGACGTTGAACAACCGTGGGCCTCTGATGTTCATACAGTGTTCTCTGAGTGTGCCCATGGCACCTCTGCTCTTCACTGGTTCTATTCTGCATTTTCTTCCATGTCATTCACTCCAGTACGTTATTTTACTGTGCAGATTTGGACCCTGTCCCTCCAGTATTTTCCATGTGTATATTATTTGATATCTCTCTCGTCTCCTTTCTAGTGAGTACATTTGGAGAGCTTTGAGTCGATCCCAATAATTTAGGTGCTTTATGTCGTCTATGCGTGCCGTATAAGTTCTCTGTATTCCCTCTATTTCAGCAATCTCTCCTGCTCTGAAGGGGAAGTGAGTACTGAGCAGTACTCAAGACGGGACAACACAAGTGATTTGAAGAGTACAACCATTGTGATGTGTTTTCTGGACTTGAAGGTTCTCGTAATCCATCCTATCATTTTTCTGGCTGACGCAATACTTGCTTGGTTATGCTCCCTAAACGTTAGGTCGTCGGACATCATTATTCCCAAATCCTTGACATGCTGTTTTCCTACTATGGGCAGATTCGATTGTGTTTTGTACCCTGTATTATGTTTAAGATCCTCATTTTTGCCGTATCTGAGTACCTGGAGTTTATCATCGTTAAACATCATGTAATTTTCTGCTGCCCAACCGAAAACTTTGTTAATATCTGTTTGTAATTTATCAATGTCTTCAGCAGAGGTAATTTTCATGCTAATTTTTGTATCATCTGCAAAGGATGACAGGAAGCTGTGACTTGTGTTTTTGTCTATATCTGATACGAGAATATCAGGTTTGTCAGATGCCTTGATGTCACGACTCGTTGATGTCATAAAGACCATGATCTTCTGTCTTCCAAAAACTCTGCCAGCTTTGGAATGGCGGTCATCTTTTTGTGTTCAACTTTCTTGTTCCAGTACAGAAGCTTTGATCCGTATGCTGAAATGTTTTCTATTGCTAAAATTACATTTATTTTTTCCCTTGTAATTCCTTGTTCACTGAATTCAAATGCTCAAAGATGTCAATTAAATTTGTGAGATGTCAAGCCAAGTGGAGGCTCTCAACTTATCTGTAAGGGCATTTTTTAATTGGACATATTTCTAGTTCAGTTCTGAGCCCCACACCCAGTCCAGAACATTTCCAAGTGAAAGCCACCTTACTTCTGTATGAAAAAGAAGGCCAGAATATTCAGCCTGCCCATCCTCACATAAATCACGGAACAGCCACGTGTTTAGTGCATGACCTTTGACACCATTGACAATCTTGATTACATCATTCATGTCAGCTTCCAGGTCAGGTTCCAACTGCTTTACAATCAATGTCTGGCTATGGATTGTGTTATCTCCAGTGCGTAACTTCTATTTTTGAATTCTACATTTTGGCCAAAGCAGAAAAGCCACCAACGTGACACAACATGGACACAACAGGTGACACTTTAAAAAGTTTCATCAACACACACGCACCAATACAATCATTTCACTTTTAATCAACATTTGGTGTTTTGAAGTATACATCAACCTTGTTGAAGACATCAATTCCACGAGCTTCCAACTCAAGAGCAAAACAGAACAACGCTTTTTCTTCAATTTCCTCAGAACCCAAGTATCGATAAGACACCATCTGCTGCGAATTGCTAAGATGGAAATTCTCTCTTTCACATTTCTTGGGGACATAGGTACTGGAGGCAGTCACTTACGGCTTCTTTTTAGCCACACGTGATTTCTGCCATTTTCACAGCTGCAGGTTTGGCCAATCCTTCATCAATAGTACGTGGCTTCTTGCTTCGGCCAATCAACCGGGCCACTTCTTGATACCTCTTGATGCTTAACGTTGATCAAATGTACATCTTAAGTTGCTTCCAATCTCTCTCTTTTGGTAGCTTTTTGCAAATTCTGAAAGTATTCCCGGGGTATTAAGGTAGATGTGAGTGCAAATTTACAGTGTTTCTTTAGCTGATTCTTTTTTAAAGACTCTGCAGTCGAGCTTTTAAACAGATTTTTCCAGATTCATTGTGGCTTCCTTTGTCACTGGTCGTCTATTTCTGGGAACGCATAATTGAGGAACTCTGCCAGGAATTTCTTTTCCTGTTGATGTCATCTGAAGGAATAAGTGAAAAATATTTAATAACGGGAAAATTTAAGCAAATTTTAGTAATTTTTTCATTACATATTCCTAGGAATCAATAGAGAATCATAATTAAGTCCTCAGTTCTTTATCAACATTTAATGCAATTTGAAAAAAAATGAAATTTAACGAGACGTGTCAAATATCACGCTCCCAGAGACAATATAACGGACATCATATGAATGTGGGTGAGATGCATCCAGAAATCACAATAGCGTGATGCATCAAATGAATAAATTCACAAGGGCCCTGTATTGAAGTGAGGGTGAAGAGGTAGAATAGCTTGTTGACAGAGCCCGAGTGCATGGGGGAATTGTGTAAAATCCTGGTTTGTGTCTCAGAGAGGCTGCAGGATCCATGTGAATTCAGTGGAATTCCCGGTTGCAATTCTTATTACCATGTCGTGGCCTAGTCGACTAAGGCAGCGTCTGGGAACATCCCTGGCATGAGTTCGAACCCTCATCACGGCCCTTGTGGATTTATTTATTCACGTGGGTGAGATGTTTTTTTCACCCACAGGGCTATAAACCAAGGGAACCGCCTACCCGGCGAAGCCGTAACTGCAAAGCCTTTTGAATTTCAGATTTAAACTGGAAAATATTATCAAGGCGGGGGAAGGGGGAGCCTACGACAAACCGCCGGCTTCCCGTCCCTCAGGAAACAATTTCCTGCTAGTGGCCCTCAGGTAAACACAGGTAATTAGCCATGATGGTTGGAGAGTGTTGCCATAAGGAGAACGGAACTTACGATGTAGAGTAGGTGTCTACTGGAGACGTAGCGGCTATGGTATCACTGTTGAACTCTCCATATATATGAAGAATCATTGAAAATTTCGCATAAGGTTTTAGCTGTAGGTGCAATAAATTTGAATAGAACCAAATATTACAGTCGTTTTTTCGAACATTTTCACAACCTGATATCATATTGTGTAAAAATTTGATTATGCCTTCATTTGTAGTTTTTGAGCCTTCATTATAACGAAATGTTAATTTTTACCTCATTTGTGGTAGTTTATCTGTTCCCCCGACCTCTGGGGTAGAGGGAGCGTGCTGAACAGTCTTGGTACCTTGATGCTGACTGAGTTCTCTCTCAGCGTACCTATTGCACCTTTACTTTCATACAGGGCTATTTTGTATTATGATTTTTGTGACCCGTTGAAAGACCTGATTTACATCAGCATGCAGACGATGAGTCACAATAACGTGGCTGAACATATGATGACCAAACCTCACACCAGAAGATGACGAGACGACGACGTGTCGGTCCGTCCTCGACCATTATCAAGTCGATTGTGGTTTTAGTTGATTGATTTCCAAACTGATTTGAAGGTAAAAATCCTAGTGTCATCCTGGAAGGGATAATACGGTACTAGAGTTTGTAGTTTGTATCCTTGAATGTTTAATATGAGATTGAGGGAAAAGTACCCAGGGCCAAGTACAGTATTCTAACTTCCAGGTTCCTCTTTGCTTCTAATTGTCCAGAGGCATCAGGTCAAGGTCCCCCAGTCCAACTACTGACCTTTCCCAGGATGCAACCCACAACAGTTGCCTGACTCCCGGATGGCTATTCTATACGCAAATTCTCACAATACGCAATACGTATTACGTAATATGCAATACGCTATTCCCTGCAAAGCACATAGAGGCATCAAATGAAAGGAAACACCTCACACCGTTTCTCTCCTGCTTGGGACTCAACTCGAGTTCCTCGAGTGTGAGTCGAGGACGTATAGAACTGTATTAATAACGGACTGTTACCATCACGAATCATTTTGTTATATTTGTGTCTCGCTTCAGACACGAGCATGTCACCATCACTTCTTAAAGAGTTGACTCCTGCTCGTCTCCCCGCACCTCTCTGACCCTGCCCAGCCACAACCTTCAACACCAGGAACCAGCAATATATATAACGGCCGTCACAGCCCATGCAATGCGGCAATAATTTGACCCGGGAGTGAGGGGTAAGATAATTATGGAGTGTGTGGATGAGTGAGGCCAGGAATGAGGCGAGGAATGAGGGAGGCAGAGCTACAGTGAGAAGGAGAGACTGGAGAGAAAATAAATAAACACAGAAGGAGAGAGAGACTAAGAGACTCAAAGATATAATTTGTGAGTGAGAGAGGTATGAGTAATACACTCACACACAGGCCTTACTTAACCTCCTCTCCCTCTTCATCACTCTCCCTTGTGTATTTACTATTTGTGCCTGGAGGGTTGAGCTGTTAGCTCTTGGACCCCGCCTTTGTACCCGTCGGTTGTCTAATCTTCTGATTTCCGACCTATTTTTTTCTTTTCCATAACAATAACATATATTTCTCTCTAAAACACACACACGCACATACACTCCATACACAGTTTTAAATGCAGATTTCATAGAGCCCATAGGCTCAGGAATCTATACACCAGTTGATTGACAGTTGAGAGGCGTGACCAAAAAGCCAAAGCTCAACCCCCGCAAGCACAACTAGGTGATTACAACTACGTGAGTACACACACACGCACGCACGCACACACACACACACACACACACACACACACACATAGGGGAGACCAAAGGGACAGTACAATGAAGGGGAACAGCCTACCTGTGACGACGCGCGAAAGAGACGGTGTGGACACGTAACACCTAATCTATCTCCTGAGGCACATATAAATAGGATAACGACAGCAGCGTACTCTACACTGGCAAAAGTTAGAACATCATTCAGAAACCTAAGTAAGGAGGCATTTAGGGCTCTTTACACTGCCTACGTGAGGCCAGTCTTAGAGTATGCCGCCTCATCATGGAGTCCCCATCTAAAGAAGCACATAATGAAACTGGAAAAGGTTCAGAGGTTTGCAACGAGACTCGTCCAGAGCTACGTGGGATGGGGTATGAGGAGCGCCTGGGGGAACTATGCTTACGACACTAGAAAGAAGAAGGGAGAGGGGGGGGCATGATAGGAACGTATAAAATACTCAGAGGGATTGACAGAGTGGACATAGACGAAATGTTCACACGGAATAGTAACAGAACGAGGGGACATGGATGGAGTTAGAAACTCAGATGAGTCACAGAGATGTTAGGAAGTTTTCTTTTAGCGTGAGAGTAGTGGGAAAATGGAATGCACTTAAGGAACATGTTGTGGAAGCCAATACTATTCATAATTTTAAAACCAGGTATGATAGGGAAATGGGATAGGAGTCATTGCTGTAAACAACTGATGCTCGAAAGGCGGGATCCAAGAGTCAATGCTCGATCCTGCAGACACAATAAGTGAGTACTTATAGGTGAGTACACACACACACACACACACAACACACACACACACACACACACACACACACACACACACACACACACACACACACACAACACACACACACACACACACACAAGCAGAAAACCTAAGCAAGGAGGCATTAGGGTGCTTTACACTGCCTACGTGGGCCAGTCTTAGAGTATGCTGACGCCTCATCATGGAGTCCCCATCTGAAGAAGCATATAA
>WNGS01002993.1:46763-61895 GCA_020271785.1 Procambarus virginalis | reverse complement strand
AATGCTTTATTAACCCTCAAACCGCTAGGGGCCCAAATGGAATTCACACCCACAGCGCACAAAAAAAAAAATCCAAAAATTCTTTCGTCTTATAGAATTGTTTATTTTTGTCCCTGATCACGGAAAAAATAACAAAAAATCGTAGGTGGCATATTTTAGCCGCAATAGGTAGGGAAGTGTGGCAAAAAAGGGGCGTTGGCAGAGCCTTCGCCAGACGAGGTCTACTCCGCCCGAGCTGTCAGACGGCAGTTGCCACAAATATATTTTACCTAATTATTTCAATGTCTCTGATTGATTTTTTTCTTATTTTTTTTCAGTAAATTATTCCATACAGTGAATTGTGGTATATTTATATATAAAATGTGTGAACCATCGCTGTACTCAAATTATGGTGTGCATATAAGTGATTCAATTATTATGTTTATAAAACAATAAACAATAGTTTTGCTGTTGTTACACTATATACACAGGTTATATATAAGTACTGCATGTTTTGTTCACCATAACGAACTACTAAGTTGGTCTTGTGAGTCAAAAAGCAACGAGGAGTGACCGCCAAACACCAGCGAGCCACTCACTGCCACTCCCTCCCTCACCACCACCTCACTCACCCTCATTCTCCTCACAATACTGTTTTTGCATTTATTCACTATACACAGACGTTATATATACGTATTTACATGTTTTGTTCACCATAACTGTACATCTAAGCTTGTATGGTGAGTAAAGGCACAAAGACGTAGCTACTCACACAGCCAGCTGATCGGCAGCCGCCCTCAAGGCCAGACGCACTACTATTTCTCCTTCAACAATATTGTTTGTGGTTTTATTACGCTATATACACACATTATATATAAGTATCTACCTGGTTTATTCACCATACCTGTACAAATAAGCTGGTATGGTGCCCAAAGACCATAGTGGCCATCAGTAAACAACATACCAAGTCGTGCAGACGACGCTCCTCCCTCACCAAAATGGCGGCTCCCAACCTACTCCTCTCGCTGTTATCTCACACTATACACACGTTATATATAAGTATCTACATTTGTGTTCACCATAGCGAACCACTAAGCTGGTATGGTGAGTGCAGTCAATAAATGGTGGCCACACGCAGTCAGAAGACGACACCACAACCCTCCCTCCACAGCCTTACTCCTCCCTCCATGGAGCACAGCGCTAAATATCACCACAATCCTGCTATTATCAGAATCCTGGTCAGTTTTATCACAGTCAGGGGGGCTTCAGTAATACTATCACTGCTAAATAATAGCAGTATCATTTATATTATGGCATTTGTAGGCGATGCTGTGGTCACAAGCTGAACAGCGGTGCTGTGAGCTCGTGCTGCGTGCGCCAGCCTTGGTGGCTTGCTGAATACTGACTCTCTAACACCCAAGAATGTTGGCCTGGATTTTTTTTCTAGGTGGCATCTGGCAGCTATCGGTCGTTGCTGTACTATAGCTGCCCCTATCCCAGGCGGGGCGTTTAAATTATAGCGCTAGACACGAAATCATATATAAATGATGTGCGCGGTTTCGGTTTTGTCACTGATATCATTTACATATGATATGCGCGGTTTGAGGGTTAATCTGAAACGTTCAAAGTCATGGGTCACTGAACTATGACGACACAGACGAAAGTGAGTGAAACCTCACTGTAAAGTGAGGTTTACAGTACAGTATTCCCTTATCTGTCCACCCTCACTCATCTTGTTTCTTCACAGAAAATGTATATAAGAAGATTTCAACACATTAGCTAGCTATTCACGCTTCAGCCTTTAAATTAATTTACAAAGATACGTGTGCCACAAATCAGTGGACGAAAATCATTGAAACTCAGTCGTTCACTTGTGTGGACCACTCTGGCTGGTGTTTGGTTAATATACTTTACTTGTAGTGTGGATCATTCTGGCTTGTGTTTGGTTCATATGATTCACTTGTTGTGTGGTCCATTTATGTGATCCAACATGTCTTATGAAAGAATTACTAATTGTAGATAGAATGAGACAGTTTTCCACCACTCTGTGAACTCTGTCCCGTCATCGTAAACTTGTGGACCACTTGTGTGATCCAACTTGTCATATGAGCAAATTATTAATTGTAGTCTGTGATAGAATGGGAAAGTTTTCCACCAGTCTGTGAACTCTGTCTCGATATCGTAAGCAAATCCGAATAATGGGAATCCAAGCATAATGGGCTTGCCAAAAAAGTCGTCCAGTCCAACTATCCCTAATTGAGTAACCTCATTCATCTTTGCCAACATACAAGGACTAAAAACAAGAACAAACAACAAAGTACAGTTCATAAATGGCTTCCTCACGGAGTCAAATGCAGTATTTGGAGCTTTTACAGAAACCCATGCAGGGAAATTCTTGGACAGTGAGATCTGGATTCCAGGATATAACCTATACAGGTGTGATAGGAAAATTTGGTCACATGGAGGAGTGGGTCTGTATATTAGGGAAGACCTTGTATGCTCGGAACTCCTTAACATTACAAATGAGGTGGTAGAGGTACTGGGATTAAAAATAGAGAAAATAAACTTAGTGATTATTCTAATATGCAAACAGCCAGATGCAACGGCTGAGGCATTCACAGAACCGAGAAACAAAATAGAGAATAACCTTGATAATTTGGAGAACCCGATACCAGATATTATCTTCCTAGGTGACTTCAACTTGCCTAGCCTCAGATGGAGAATAGCAAACAATAATATTATACCAGGAAATCTATCCAGACAATTTCTTTATGCGGGATATCCAAACCCCTGTAAATATAACTGATATCAACACGAGCTTACTGGACTTTGAAAGAGAAATTGAAAACATGCCCATGCACTCGGCTCCGGGTCCAGATTAATGGAATTCAATATTTATAAAGAAATGCAAAGTGCCGATAGCACAGGCACTCAGTATATTGTGGAGAAAGAGCTTGGACACGGGGGAGATACCAGATGCACTTAAAGTAGCAGACATAGCCCCTCTGCACAAGGGAGGGAGCAAAACATTGGCAAAGAATTATAGACCAGTTGAACTAACGTCCCACATAATAAAATTATTTGAGAGAGTGATTAAGCGTCAGGTCAGGTCACCAATTTCATGGAGACCTATGACCTTCACAACACAGGCCAACATGGATTTCGAGCAGGAAGATCATGGCTCTCACAGCTACTTGATAACTACGACAAAGTCATTGAGGCATGAAAAGAAAAACAGAATGCTGATGTGATATACACGGACTTTGCAAAGGTTCGATAAATGTGACCATGGAGTGATAGCACACAAAATGAGGTCAATGGGAATAACCGGTAAAGTAGGACGCTGGATAGTCAGTTTTCTGTCAAACAGGACTCCACAAGTAACAGTCAATCATATAAAATTGAGTCCAAGTGCAGTTAAAAGCTCTGTACCTCAGGGTACAGTCCTTGTACCGCTGCTTTTCCTTATTCTCATATTAGATATAGAAAAAAAAATACAAATCACAGCTTCGTATCATTCTTTGCACTGACATAAAAATCAGTATGAAAATTACCTTGGCAGAAGACATTGAAAAACTTCAAGCAGATATTAATAACGTTTTTTACTGGGAAACAGAAAATAACATGATGTTTAACAGTGATAAATTCCAGGTACTCAGGTACGGTAGTAATGAGGACCTTAACCCTTTAACCCTCAAACCGCTAGGGGCCCAAATGGAATTCACACCCACAGGCGCAACAAAAAAAAAAATCCAAAAAATTCTTTTGTCTTATAGAATTGTTTATTTTTGTTCCCTGATCACGGAAAAAATAACAAAAAAATCGTAGGTAGCATATTTTAGCCGCAGTAGGGTAGGGAAGTGTGGCAAAAAAGGGGCGTTGGCAGAGCCTTCGCCAGACGTGGTCTGCTCCGCCCGAGCTGTCAGACGGCAGTTGCCACAAATATATTATTTCCTAATTATTTCAATGTCTCTGATTGATTTTTTCTTAGTTTTTTTGCAGTAATATTATTCCATACAGTGAATTGTGGTATATTTATATTATAAAATGTGTGAACCATCGCTGTACTCAAAATTATGGTGTGCATATAAGTGATTCAATTATTATGTTCATAAAACAATAAACAAATAGTTTTGCTGTTGTTACACTATATACACAGGTTATATATAAGTATCTGCATGTTTTGTTCACCATAACGAACTACTAAGTTGGTCTTGTGAGTCAAAAAGCAACGAGGAGTGGCCGCCACACACCAGCGAGCCACTCACTGCCACGCCCTCCCTCAACACCACCTCACTCACCCTCATTTACCTCCCACAATACTGTTTTTGCATTTATTCACTATACACAGACGTTATATATACGTATTTACATGTTTTGTTCACCATAACTGTACATCTAAGCTTGTATGGTGAGTAAACGCACAAAGACGTAGCTACTCCACAGTCAGCTGATCGGCGGCCACCCTCAAGGCCACACGCACTAATATTTCTCCTCCAACAATATTGGTTGTGGTGTTATTATGCTATATACACACATTATATATAAGTATCTACCTGTTTTATTCACCATACTTGTACAAATAAGCTGGTATGGTGCCCAAAGACCCTTTGTGGTCACAGGTAAACAACACAATAATTCCTGCAGACGACGCTCCTCTCACCAAAATGGCGGCTCCCAACCTACTCCTCTCGCTGTTATCTCACACTATACACACGTTATATGTAAATATCTACATTTGTGTTCACCATAGCGAACCACTAAGCTGGTATGGTGAGTGCAGTCAATAAATGGTGGCCACACACAGTCAGAAGACAACGCCACAATCCTCCCTCCACAGCCGTACTCCTCCCTCCATCGAGCACAGCGCTAAATATCTCCACAATCAAGCTGTTATCAGAATCCTGGTCAGTTTTATCAAATTCAGGGGGCTTCAGTAATACTATCACTGCTAAATAATAGCAGTATCACTTATATTTTGGCATTTGTAGGCGATGCTGTGGTCACAAGCTGAACAGCGGTGCTGTGAGCTCATGCTGCGTGCGCCAGCCTTGGTGGCTGGCGCAATACTGACGCTCTCACTCACAAGAATGTTGGGCTGGATTTTTTTTCTAGGTGGGATCTGGCAACTATCAGTCGTGGCTGTACTATAGCTGCCCCTATCCCAGGCGGGGTGTTTAAATTATAGCGCTAGACACGAAATCATATATAAATGATGTGCGCGTTTCGGTTTTGTCATTGATATCATTATAATGATATGCGCGGTTTAAGGGTTAACTGCGCAACGCGCCTGCAGGCTCGCGTCTGGTTTGCGCAACGCGCCTCTGGGTATTTGTATTTTTCACGTTCGATTCAAAACTCCCGCGGCTACATGGGGTTCACATCAGCTTCCTCAGGGCTCTTGTAAACAGACGCCATCTTTAAAAAAAATCGTGGTCCACATTCCGGGTGTGGGAGCCTCAGTAGTGAGTGAGCAACCAAGGCTGGCGCTCGCAGCATAAGCGCACAGCACTGCTGTTCAGCGTGTGACCACAGCATCGCCTAATAATGTCAAAATATATATATAACTTGTATTATTTAGCCATGATAGTATTATAGAAGAGCCTGAGTGTGATAATGACTGGGTACAATGTTCAAATATCAGTGATTCAATGCTGTTCACGATGTTCACAGCGCTTGCCACAGCACCACAGCATTATTTCGTCCATCTAGGAATCTTCAAACAATTTCTTAGGTTCCTTTTCAAAATAAACGTATGGTCAATTATTCATTTACAGGAATTAGTGACCAGGATTGTGGTTATAATTAGCGTTGTGCGTAGTATTGTGGAAGGAGGAATTTTGGTGAGGGAGGGAGGGCGAGAATTGAGGTAGCCTCATTGCGTGTGTGTGTGTGTGTGTGTGGCTGCCACTCTTGTTTTGCTCACCATACTAGCTTAGTGGTTCGCTATGGGCAAAACATGTGTACATGGGTATATATAGTGTGTATATAGTGTAAGAACAGCAACAGGAGAATGTTGAGAGGAGCTATTTTGGTGAGGGATGTGACGTAATCGTAGCGTCGTCTGCTGTGTGATTTTCATGCAGTGTATGGTGGCCACTGTACTGTTTGGACACAATACCGGCTTACTTGCATAGTTCTGGTAAATAAAACATGTAGATAGGTATATAGAACATGTGTAATAAGAACTATAACAGTATGGTGGGAGGAGCAATGTTGGCGAGTAGATGTTGGAGTGAGGGAGAGGCTGGGTGTGGCTGCTCTCACTCGAGGTGTTCTGAATGTGTTCATGGCCAAATGCTCCTATTGGCCCATACGAGGCAGCTGCTATTGGCATATACGAGGCAGCTGCTATTGGCCCATATGGGCAGCTCCTATTGGCCCATATGAGGCAGCTCCTATTGGCCCATACGAGGCAGCTCCTATTGGCGAAGCAGCTGCTACGCGATGTTCTGAATGTGTTGATGGTAAATGTATATGGTGTGTGACAGTGTATAGTGTGTACATATGTTGTAAATATACATAAATGAACATGAAACATTGGTGTGAATAACTGTATGATGGGAGGGGGCAAAGTTGGCGAATACAATGTTGGAGAAGTGAGGGAGGGCTGGCTGGGTGTGGCAGCTCTCACTCGCGGTGTTCTGAGTGTGTTGATGGTGAATGTATATAGTGTGACAGTGTATAGTGTGTAAATAGATTGTATATATACATAATTAGCATGATACATAGTAAATATGTGCTGCATATGTGTACACAAGTGTCATGCACGTAACACAGTGTCTTCGGACAGTACGGATGTTTTACATCCATAATATA
The DNA here is from genome assembly GCA_020271785.1 of Procambarus virginalis. Lineage (NCBI taxonomy): Eukaryota > Metazoa > Arthropoda > Malacostraca > Decapoda > Cambaridae > Procambarus > Procambarus virginalis. The sequence continues at coordinate 55,097 of WNGS01002993.1, read as the reverse complement.
GTACGTGTTCACTATACATAGGATTAGCACGTAAAAACAAATAAAATGTATTTGGAACTGTGCGAAAAAAATGAACGAAAATATATTCGCGGCAACTCGCGCGCCCCGCCCCGAGCACCCCCACCCGCCCGGGAGCTTACGGCACGGGAGCACGGGGAATGATGACGTCACGCCCCAACTTACGGACCCCATAGCAGCCAAAGTAAGTACAATTCGACCTTTTTTTTACATAGCCATACTGAGGGAAGGGTTTTTGACACTTAAAAAGAAAAAAATTTTTTCCAGAGAATTTATTTCCTGCGCACCACGGGGGTGTCATATTTGGAGGCAACGCAGTTAAGGGGTAAACATNTTGCTTGGTACGGCTGTTCTCTTGCTGGGTACGGCTGTTCTCGTGCTTGGTACAGCTGTTCTCCTGCTGGGTACGGCTGTTCTCGTGCTGGGTATGGCTGTTCTCGTGTTGGGTACGGCTGTTCTCGTGCTGGTTGATTTTCTGCTACTAGTTCTTGCAAAATATTGCTTCGTTTTTGGCGTTAATAAGGCACTATTAGTAAGCCCCTGAGACATTTTGTTTTATAACCAAAGAGCTGTAGTAAAAAAATGGTCAATTCCACAATTATTCTTCCATCGGCAGATAAATGCTGTACATCAATCGCAGACAAAGCTAAGGGCACTGGGTGCATACTGTACGAACGCAGGCTAAGTCTATACACACACCCTTCAGTTGGCTGGTGTTTAAGCCTGATCCAGTAACATAAATTTCTCTTAAATATTCGATTTACATCAAATTATATATTTTTGTGTTATGTATTTAGTTTAGCAACATTATTACGATAATAAGAGCTATAAAAAATACTTATTTTGAAACTGATTTATTTATTTCATTATTTCGAAGCCATAGGTCACTGAACTGTGGCGACGAAATCGAACAAAACACCGCCTGGTGTTGTGTTCGATTTCCAGTAACATATATTTCTCTCAAATATTCAATTTACATCAATTATATATTTTTGGGTTACATATTTAGTTTAGCAACATTATTTCGGTAATAAGAGCTATAAAAATACTTACTTTGGAACTAATTTATTAATTTATTATTTCGAAGCCGTAGATCGCTGAACTGTGGCGACGAAATCGAACACAACACAACAAGCATGGTGTATGGACAGGGATTAGACCCGTCTACTCGTGCTGGAGTTGTGCTGCCAATAATGTGAACAATTTCTCAAATAGGAGATATCTACCTTATTACAGTATATTTTGGTCTTATTTAGTTTGGTTTAATTAGGATAATAAAGAGTTATTAAAACACCAGTTTTAGAAATGATTTATTAATGTGAAACGTTCAAAGCCATGGGTCACTGAACTATGACAACACAGACGAAAGTGAGTGAAACCTCACTGTAAAGGGAAGTTTACTGTACAGTATTCCCTTATCTGTCCACCCTCACTCGTCTTGTTTCATCACAGAAAATGTATAAGAAGATTTCAACATATTAGCTAGCTATTCATGCTTCAGCCTTTAAATTAATTTACAAAGATACGTGTGCCACAAATCGGTGAACGAAAATCATTGAAACTCAGTCGTTCACTTCTGTGGACCACTCTGGCTGGTGTTTGGTTAATATGCGTCACTTCTTGTGGACCATTCTGGCTGGTGTTTGGTTCATATGATTCACTTGTTGTGTGGTCCACTTGTGTGATCCAACTTGTCTTATGAAGGAATTATTAATTGTAATCTGTGATAGAATGAGACAGTTTTCCACCACTGTGAACTCTGTCCCAACATCGTAAGCTTGTGGACCACTTGTGGTCCACTTGTGTGGTCCACTTGTGTGGTCCATTTGTGTGATCCATTTGTGTGATCTAACTTGTCATATGAAGGAATTATTAAATGTAATCTGTGATGGGATGGTAAAGTTTTCTACCACTGTGAGCTCTGTCCCAACATCGTAAGCTTGTGGACCACATGTGCGGTCCACTTGTGTGGTCCACTTGTGTGATCAAACTTGTCATATGAAGGAATTAATAATTGTAATCTGTGATAGAATGTGAAACTTTTCCACCAGTCTGTGAACTCTGTCTCGACGTCGTAAGCAAATCCGAACATCCCCCGCTTCGGCGAACCATTGTTCGTCGAACCGGGTGAGTAAATCCGGCCTGAAAAGTGTGCGAACTAGCCGGAGATTCGTTGAATCGGGGTACGTTGAATCGAGGTTGTACTGTATATATATATATATATATATATATATATATATATATATATATATATATATATATATATATACTTTTTCTTCCGGAAGGGCTCTGTTCCCTTCGCTGTTGATAGGGTGCTGGGGGAGCAGCTTGCTCTGTTGATTCTCACTTGGTCCCACAGTTAGCGGGCATTTTTTGTTGTCTTCCGGCCTCTGGTGACGGCGGACGGCTTCTCCCCCTTTGGGGGTTCGGGGCTGGCGGGGTGGGCTTCTTCCCTTGTGCTTCTTCATGTCATCTTAGTGGGTGCGTTGGACGTGGTCGATCCGCCCCATCCTTCCGGGGTTCCCGTCTGCTCTATGCAGACACGGGCCTGGCGGATCTGGACTTGTTCAGTCTGTGCCCTGGATTCTATGCCCTTGGAGGACTGTTGTCTCCGGTCCGGCTTCTGTTGGGGCTGGGTGCCTGGATGGTGGCCCTGGACCTCCAGGTCACTTCTTGGCATGTTCCTCTCCAGGTTTTCGGGACTGGCACAGTTGGTGGTGGGGCTTCAGGCTTGCCGCTTTTGTTGCCTTCCCTAGTTTGTAATTGGTTATTGGTGTATTTGCGCATCTTTACTGGATCTTGGTGCCCTGTCTGAGTCGGCTTGGGATTCGGTGTCTGGCCTACCTCAACGACTGGCTGGTGTGGGCTCCCAGTCGGTCCGCTTGTCTGCTCGCCAGGGGTGTGGTTCTTTCCAGATCACCGGGTTCGGTTTCCTGGTGATCTGGAGGCAGTTCCATCTGTTTCCCTCCCGGGTTCGAACCTGGCTGGGTCTTGTTTAGGGCTCTTGGGCCGCTCATTGTCTTTCCCTCCAGAAGTGTTGCTGCAGCTGTGGTCCCATTTGGCTGTTTGAGGGGGTCCTGGGTTGCTCGGCAGTTGCTCGAGCGGTTGTGCGGGAGTTTGAACTTCAACGTGCTGGTCTGCACGCAGGGTCGGGTTTGGCTTTGGGGTCTGTTTGGTTCCTTTGGAGACTCCCCTTCCATCTCTCTTGCAGTCGTTGGGTTCATCCTCCGGGGATCTTGTGTTGGTGCTGCATCACCAGCTTCCTCTTTGGGGTTTTTGGGGTTCTATGCCTTGGCACCTCCCCGAGCCTTCGCTTGATGTGTTCACGGATGGGTCATCTCTCGGGTGGGGCTTTGTGACCAGTGCTCACCAGGTCGGCCGGGGATGGTGGGGTCTGTCCGTCCATCGGGGTCACAGCACGGTTTGGGACTTCATGGCTGTCTGGTTTGCGCTTTGGAGGGTTCGGGTCACTCGGTGCTCTACCATCCAGCTCCATTTGGACTGTTCTCTGGCGGTTCTTTGCCGGAACCACAGGGTTTCTCTTAGGTGTTTGACCTTTGGGGTTGATCCCTTCGAGTGGCTCGTTTGCTGGATTCTCAGGGTTTGGCTAACCGTGAGGTTCATGTCCCGGGGTGTGTCCTATGTCCTGACAGACAGCCTGTCTCGGTTCATTCCTCTGTTTGCGGATTGGCCAGTCGTCACGGATTCGTTTCGTTGGCTCTGCCAGATGTATGGACTCCTGGCCATGAACATCTTTGCGTTGGTGTGGTTTTTGGCGTCACCCATTCTATGTGGCGCCCTTACCCGCCTGCAAGGCATTCATGGTGGATGCCTTTCGGCAGGACTGGTCGAGGTGGGGGTACCTGTTCCTCTTCTCCTGGTCCAGCTGTTGCTTCGGGTTCTGGCTCGGTTGGAGTCCATTCCAAAGGAGAGTAGTTCTCATGATTCCTTGGTGGCTGGCCCAGTGTTATTTTCAAATGCTGCTTGATAGGTGTCCAAACCCAGGGCGTTTTTCCCGCGGCTCCGCCTCTTTCAGCAAGTCTTGTACGTGACTGGTTCGGCCTTCTTCTCGGCTCTTCACGTCTGGTATTTTGACGCGGGTATCACCATCTCTATGGTGATCAGGTGGCTTCGTTGATGGTGTCCCACCTGCGAGCTTCATCTTGGGGACAGTATGACGTTCCTGGTGTATGTATGTACCTTTTTCTTGCTCTTCGTAGGTTGTCTTCTCTTTCGCACTGGGTTGTCTTGTCCTCTCTTGGGTTTTCAGGACTACAGTTATTTGATGTTTCTTATTGTCGCCTTGTTTCGTGCGGCACTGGCGGAGCAACTTCTGCTTGCGTTCAGGCGGACGTCACATCTGCCCCATTCCGTACGCTTTCTCATGTTTTGTTTCACCTCCGGCCTGCTCATGTATCGCCTGAGCCATCCTGGTCCTTGATCAGAATGTCCTCTTATCTTCTTCTCCTCAGTTTGTGGTAGCCCCTTCGGTTCAAGTTTGGTTTTCATAGGCCATATTTTGTTGGCACGAGCCTCTGTGGGTCGGGTTGGGGAGCTTCCGGCTCTTCCGGTGCAGAGGTTTCTGCTCTTTGGTACTGGTGGTAGGTTTCTACGTTTGTAGCCTTTCTCCATCCTTCTGGCAATGGTCAAGATGGCTGCTTTCCGGAGAGGTCCATGGGTTATTGATGCTTGATTGGTTCAGCCGGGGGGTGCATCCTGTGTTGTCTGGTTGCGCCTCTTTGCCATTACCTTCGTACCGTGTCTGGGGATGCGCTTTGTGTTGATCCGGTTCCCCTCGTTCCCTGTTTCAGGGCTCGGGTCTTCCAGGTCGTCCGCAGAGTTTTTAAGTCTTCCAACCTGCAGTCTATCCTTGCGCCCGTGCTGTTCGGACATTTGCAGCTTTCACTGCTGTGTTGGTGACGTCTAGGGCTCATTTCGGGCGCAAGGATTTGAGAGTTGCACAGGATCCTGGCCGCCCGTTCTTTATGCGCGTGTCTGCTCCTGTGCATTCTTGTTGCCATGGGTCGCAGGTTGCAGCCTGTTGTCTCGGCTTCGCGTTGCAGAGTTTGTGGCGGCCGCCTCCTGGGTTAGCCCTTTCTTTTCCTTCTCTTTGGGTATGAAACTCCAGGGAGCCATAGGGATTCCCCACAGAAAACCAGCATTGAATGTAATGAAACGCCATTTTCTGGGTGAGCCCCGGAGGCTCCCTGGCAACCCTCCCTCCCACCGGCCATAGTTTTTTTCGCGTTGGTTGAAGCTTAGCTTCCGAACTGATGCTAGGCAGCCGGCGTGGTGAGGTCCGGGGCTTCCCCTCCCCTTCTCGGGGTTGGGAGGGCTGCACGGACGATCGGCGCGGCAGTAAAGTGTGATGTTTGCTTATTGCTTGTTTCCTTGGGATTATAGGGATTTTCTACCTCTCTCTTCAGTTTTATGTTTTAGTTTTTTACCATGTGGGGTTTGTTTTGTTATGCCTACTTTTCTGGGTGCCTAACCCCAGTCGATGGCAGGTAAGGAAAACCCCAACCACAAGGGGGTTTTCCAAGGTCATCGCTCCCTGACACCTCTCTGAAGGGGTCAGGTTCTGACGCTGGTCCCTGGTAGGTCTGAACTCCTTAGCTAATGTCCTGGTCTAATATAACATACATTAGCCCGATAAGCTCCATGGAGCCTCCAGGGCTCACCAGAAAATGGCGTTTCATTACATTCAATGCTGGGGAGCCCCTTCAGCTCCCCGGAGCTATCCGGGCTGATATGAATGTACTAGACCCTGGCATCAGTCAAAGTGAATGGAGTTCTTAGTCCTACCGGGGAACATGAGCCAGAACCTGGCCCCCTCAGAGAGGCACAAAGAGCAATGGCCTATAGAAACCCCCGTGTGTTTGGAAGCATTCTATGTCTGCTATCGACTAGGTCAGGCACCCAGAAAGGAAAGCACCCCAAAACAAACACCTATTATTGTTAAGAAATTGCTACTGAAAGCCAAACTAGTGGATAGAAATCCCCAAATGAAAACAAGCAAACGAGCATGACGTCACCACGTTACCGCACCGCTGTCTGCACAGCTTCCCCCCCCCTCCCCAGGAGGGGGAAGGGGGAGCCCCAGACCCCAGCATCGGCTATCCACAACCCAGTTCAGAGGCTGATGTGAGGCTGGCAAGGTTGTGTGACTCTGGCACCCGATTTCCAATCCTATGCCTTGTGGTGTGGTGCTGTTCTTGGTGGTGTGTAAGCCAGGAGTATATTCACAAGTACTGTACTCGGGCTGCATGCACCTAGTGTCACCTTCTCTAGGTGCCCAGTAAGTACTGCCCTTGGGGCTTGAGGCCCATCTTCCACAAGTCACCTTGGGGGCTATGTTGACCAGACCACACACTAGAAGTTGAAGGGACGACGACGTTTCGGTCCGTCTTGGACCATTCTCAAGTCGCTTGAGAATGGTCCAAAGGGCTACCTTTGCAAAATCTTTTGCTGCTTGGAGATTGGTCGCCCTTGGAGTCAGCTGGGGTGTTTCTTTCACCCTTTGCCTCTGGGTAGGGGATAGTATTCATCACTGGTTGGGGCGCATGGTACTGTGCAGTTAGTTGTCACCTCTCATAGCCAGCTCTGTCCTGCCTGGGTACGTTGTCCTCTTACGGGGTTTTCCTTTTCTTTTTGTTTTCTTGCCTGGTGGGGGTCTGCCCCTTGGTTTTGGGCTCACCCAATTGTACAGGGATACCTCAGTTTAAGAGTTTAATCCGTTCCTGGAGATGGCTCGTAATCCGAAACTCGTAAACCGAAGCTAATTTCCCCATAAGAAATAATGGGTAATGAATTAATCCGTTCCTCACTACCTAAAAACCTCATTTCAAACTAATTTTATACCTAATTCATCAAAATCTACACTTCAAAACTATGTTCAAGTTATTACTTACCCTTGCTGATGACTGCTGTTGGCGTATGGAAGATGGTGAGGAGGGAGGAGGAGGAGAGGTGTTACTGTTTGGAAGGGGGAGTCCCCTTTCATTATAACATCAGACAGTGAGTACCTCTCTGGAGTGCATTCTCTGGCACATTTTGCCTGCATACCACTAAGTCCTGGTTGTGGCTCACTGCTTGATTTTCTCACCACAAAGTGGTCCATTGATGATTGTTTTTCCCTTCTTCGCAAGATGTTTCTGTAGTGAGGTATCATATTGTCATTGAAAAGATTAATGCAACGGCCTACTACAGCTTTCTCTGGGTGAGTTGTTTCAATAAAAGTTTGCATTTCTTCCCTCATCTGACACCACTTCTTAATGGTTGCGGAAGGGACATTTGCTGCTGCCTCATCCTCCTCCACTGGAGAAACATTCTTAGCTGGGTCTTCGTGCTGTTCCTTTTGAAGGGCTTGGAGTTCTTCGGTGGTCAGTTCTTCGTTGTGTTCTTCCACCAACTCCTCCACATCATCACCATCCAATTCCAAGCTTGTTTGCTGGCCCAGAGAAGCAATTTCCTCAACAATAGGCACATCATTTACAGGCTCAAACCCCCTCAAAGTCTAGTTCTGTCACACATTCAGGCCACAATTTTCTCCAGCCAGAGATCAGGGTTCTTTGAGTCACTTCTTGCCAGGCTTTGTCAATGAGTTTTAAAGCACTACAAATGTTAAAATGGTGTTTCCAGAACTCTTTGAGGGTGAGTTTTGTGGCTTCAGTCACTTCAAAACATTTCCGGAAAAGTGCGCTTTCATAAAGTTTCTTAAAATTCGCTATGATTTTCTGGTCCATAGGCTGAATTAGAGGAGTGGTGTTAGGAGGAAGGAACTTTACTGTGAGAAAATTACTGTATCTGTGCAACAATTTATTTTCCAAGCCTGGAGGATGAGCAGGAGCATTGTCGAGGAGAAGCAGGGCCTTGAGTGGCAAATGTTTCTCCTGCAGATATTTTTCTATGGCAGGGGCACACCACTTCATTCACCCGCTCCGAAAAAAAATCTTGGTCACCCATGCCTTATTATTTGCCTTCCACATCACACACATTTGTTTTTTCTGCACTTTATACTGTTTGAAAATCCTTGGATTTTCAGAATGATACACAAACAAGGGTTTCAAATCGCCACTCGCATTTGAACACAGCACAAGCGTAAACCTATCTTTCATAGGCTTGTGTCTGGGCAATGATTTTCCTCCTTGGTAATGTATGTCCTCTTAGGCAATCTTTTCCAGAACAGTCCTGTCTCATCACAATTAAACACTTGTTGCAGTAGGTATCCTCAGCCTCTGCAAACTCTTTAAATTCTTCAATAAATCTTTCAGCTGCTGGTTTGTTTGAGCTGGCAGCCTCCCCATGCCTCACAAC
>WNGS01002993.1:22857-45763 GCA_020271785.1 Procambarus virginalis | reverse complement strand
TTAAAATGCGCATGGCGTATATATACGCCCTGAGTAACATGTCCAACGGTGGCGCATGGCGTATATATACGCCATAGGGTGCCATTCCCGATTCAAATGGCCCGCGGCTACACGGGGTTCACAGTAGCTTCCTCAGGGCTCTTGTAACAGACGCCATTTAAAAAAAAAATCGTGGGCAATATTCTCAGGTGTGAGAGGCACAGTACTGTTGGAGCAACCAAGGCTGGCGCACGCAGCATGAGCGATCAGCATTGCTGTTCAGCTTGTGACCACAGCATCACCGAAAAATGTCAAATAAATATATAACTGTTATTATTTAGTGATGACAATATTACAGATGACCGTGACTGTGATATAAATAACCAGGGTTGTGATAATAGCAGGATTGTTGTAATAATTAGCGCTGTGGGAGGAGTGATGCTGAGAGACTGTGGGAGACAGCATCGTTTACTGACTGTTGTGGCCACCTGTTATTGTTTACATTCACCATACCAGCTCAGTGGTTCTCTATGGTGAACACAAATGTAGATACTTATATATAATGTGTGTATTAGTGTAATAACAGCAAAAGGATTATGCTGGAGGAGCCATTTGGGTGACGGAGGTGACGTCGTCTGCACGATTTGTCAAGCTGTTTAGAGGGTGGCCACTATGCTCTTTGGGCGCACTACAAGCTTAGGTGTACAGTTACAGTGCATAAAACATGTAGATATTTATATATAATATGTGTATATAGGGTAATAACACTGAAAACAGTATTGTTGGGGAGAAAGTTTAGTGCGTGTGACCTTGAATGAGTGAGGGAGCCGCCAGCCGCCAGCTGTGTATACCGACGACTCTTAGTGCCTGAACTAACTATATCAGCTTAGCTGTACAGTTGTGGTGAACAAAATATATACATACAATGGGGCCTCGACTTCCGATGCTAATCCGTTCCCAGAGACGGATCGGATGTCGAAATATCGGAAGTCGAAGCGAATTTTCCCATAAGAAACAAAGGGATTTGAATTAATTCGTTCCCCACCCTCCAAAATATTAACATAAAAATACATTTTATACTGAATACAATGTTTTTTCTAACTACAATACAGTACCAAAGTTACTCTTACCTTTATGGAGGGCTCTTGATGGCGTATGGAAGATGGTGATGGGGCAGGAGGAGAGTTGTTACTGTTTGGAAGGGGCGTCCCCTTCCATTATCACATCACGTAGTGATATTTTCTCTGGGGTACTCTCTCTCCTACGTTTTGCCTGAATACCACTAGGACCTGGTTGTGGTTCAGTGCTTGTTTGTCTCACTACAAATTTGTCAAGAGACATTTGTTTTTCCATTCGTTTTAACATTTGTCTGTAATGATGCATCACTTTAGCACCCATAATGTCCTTTTTCTTAGCTAGTATGGTGGATATCGTTCACTGAGATTTGTTGTACTACCTAGCAAGTTCATCTACCTCCACACCATCTTCATATTTACAAATGATCTCTTGTTTCTGCTCTATGGTCATTCTTACATGGGATATCATATGTTGAGCCTTACCACTGACTTTCCTGGGACTCATGGTGTATTATATAATAATTACTTTAATGTTCAAAATGCAAAAAATCACCACAAAAGCGGAATTTCTTATAGGCGCGATCATCACTAGCGGGCAGCTGTAGTAAACTGAGGCAGGTTGGACCGCGTGACCGGGAACCACGCGCTCGGCCGACCCGAACGTGTACCAACAAATATCGGATGTCGACGACACCATCGGATGTCGAGTCGCATTTTTTGATGAAATTTATATCGGAACTCGAATTTATTGTAAGTAGGGGCAATCGGATGTCGAGGTGCCACTGTACTTATATATAACGTCTGTATATAGTGTAATAACACCACAAATGGTATTGTTGGGGGAGAAAGTTTAGTGCGTGTGTTGAGGGAGTGGCAGCGAGTGGCTGGCTGGTGTGTGGCGGTAACTCTTCGTTGCTTTTCGACTCTCAATACCATCTTAGTGGTTCGTTATGGTAACCAAAATATGCAGATACTTATATATAACCTGTGTATAGAGTGTAATAGCAACAAAACTATTTGTTTATTGTTTTATGAACATAATAATTGAATTACTAATATGCACACCATACGTTTGAGTATAGCGATTATTCACCACTTTTATTATATAAATATATTACAATACACACTATTGAATAATATTACTGCAAAAAAACTAAGAAAAAATCAATCGGAGACATTGAAACAATTAGGTAATAATATCTTTGTGGCAACTCCCATCTGTCAGCGCGGGTGATGCTGACCGTCCCTGGCGACCGCTCTGTCAACGCCCACTTTTTGCCAGACTTCCTCGGTCAATTGCGCCCAAAATATGTGACCTACGATTTTTTTGCTATTTTTCCCGTGCTCAGGGGACACAAATTAACATGTTTAGAAGACGAAAAAAAATTTTGGAATTTTTTTTTTTCTTGCGCACAGGGGTGTAAATGTCCCCAGGACCCCTGAGCAGTGTAAGGGTTAAGGGTTAAACAAGGGAGGTAGCAAAGCATTGGCAAAGAATTATAGACCAGTTGCACTAACGTCCCACATAATAAAAGTATTTGAGAGAGTGATCAGGAGTCAGGTCACTAGATTCATTGAAACCAATGACCTCCACAATCCAGGCCAACATGGATTTAGAGCAGGAAGATCATGTCTCTCACAGCTACTTGACCACTATGACAAAATCACTGAGGCATTAGAAGAAAAACAGAATGTAGATGTTGTATACACAGACTTTGCAAAGGCATTCAACAAATGTGACCATGGAGTGATTGCACACAAAATGAGGTCAATGGGTATAACTGGTAAAATAGGATACTGGATACTCAATTTCCTGTCGAACAGAACACAAAGAGTAACAGTCAATCAAGAAAAATCGAGTCCGAGCGCAGTTAAAAGCTCTGTACTTCAAGGTACAGTCCTGCACCACTGCTGTTCCTTATTCTCATATCTGATATAGACAAAAATACAGGTCACAGCTTCGTGTCATACTTTGCAGGTGATACAAAAATCAGCATGAAAATTACCTCTGCTGAAGACATTGAAAAACTGCAAACAGGCATTAACAAAGTTTTTGATTGGGCAGCAGAAATTAACATGATGTTTAACGGTGATAAATTCCAGGTACAGTACAACCTCGATTCAACGTACTATATGGGACCGACCCCAGTTCGTTGGAGCGTTGGATTCGTTGCAAGGGGTGACCTTCAGGAGGCGTATGCGTCAGTGTCTCTTTTTTTTCTTGTAGACAATAAAAATGCATTATCATATTATATACTTTGCCTATATATTATTACTCTAGTAATAAATACTGTGTTACATTTGTTATTTACCTTATTGTTGGAGTTATGTCCATCTTGAAGTCTCATGGAGTTGTGAATGCTGTACAGTAAATACATACTGTAGTGTATTATGCCGTTAACACTGTGTTGAGTAGTTCTGATGTATGTTGAGAACTACAAAAAAGTTTATGAAAACTATTGTACACTAAAATTATGGCAACTTTAATTTTAACACTATAGTTCGATTTGTCAAGAGGCTGGAGTGTTCATTCCGTGACTTTGTTGGACATATCTGCACAATCAAGGAACATCCGTGCACCATGTCGGCTCCAAATGCACTCATTGTGTCAGTGATGGCTGACTGGTGGGTGGATGGGCAGGCAAGCAGGGATGGAGAGGCTGAAATGTTGGCAGGCAGGCAGGGAGGGAGGGAGGAAGGGAGGGAGGGAGGCAGGGAGGCAGGAAGGGAGGCAGGCAAGCAGACCTTGGGAGGGAGGGAGGCAGGGAGGGAGGCAGGCAGGCAGAGCTTGGGAGGGAGGGAGACAGGCAGGCAGACCTTGGGAGGGAGAGGCAGGGAGGGAGGCAGGCACGCACGGAGGGAGACAGGCACGGAGGGAGGCAGGCACAGAGGGAGGCAGGCACGGAGGGAGGCAGGCACAGAGGGAGGCAGGCACGGAGGGAGGGAGGCAGGGAAGGAGAGGATGGAGATGGATTCATGGCAGGATGGAGGGAGGGATGGAAGGATGGATGATTTGAGGGAGAGAGAGGGAGGTATGGAGGTTGAGTTGAGCAGTGTAATTACCTAAGTGTAGTTACAGGATGAGAGCTACGCTCGTGGTGTCCCGTCTTCCCAGCACTCTTTGTCATATAACGCTTTGAAACTACTGACGGTCTTGGCCTCCACCACCTTCTCACTTAACTTGTTCCAACCGTCTACCACTCTGTTTACAAAACTGAATTTTCGTATATTTCTCCGGCAGCTTTGTTTCGTTAGTTTAAATCTATGACCTCTTGTTCTTGAAGTTCCAGGTCTCAGGAATTCTTCCATATCAATTTTATCGATTCCTGTTACTATTTTGAATGTAGTGATCATATCACCTCTTTTTCTTCTATCTTCTAGTTTTTGCATGTTTAATGCCTTTAATCTCTCCTCATAGCTCTTGTCCTTCAGTTCTGGGAGCCACTTAGTGGCATGTCGTTGTACCTTTTCCAGTTTGTTGATGTGCTTCTTAAGATATGGGCACCATACAACCGCTGCATATTCCAGCTTTGGTCTAATAAAAGTCGTGAACAATTTCTTTAGTATTTCTCCATCCATGTATTTAAAAGCAATTCTGAAGTTAGAAAGTGTAGCATAGGCTCCTCGCACAATGTTCTTAATGTGGTCCTCAGGTGACAGTTTTCTATCTAAAACCACCCCTAGATCCTTTTCTTTATCAGAATTCTTTAAAGATTTCTCACATAATTTATAGGTTGTGTGGGGTCTATGTTCTCCAATTCCACATTCCATAACATGGCATTTATTCACATTAAATTCCATTTGCCAAGTGTTGCTCCAAATACTTATTTTGTCCAGGTCTTCTTGAAGGGCATGACAATCATCTAGGTTTCTTATCTTCCCTATTATCTTAGCATCATCAGCAAACATGTTCATGTAATTCTGTATTCCCACTGGTAGATCGTTTATGTAGACAATGAACATTACCGGTGCAAGAACGGAACCCTGAGGTACTCCACTCGTGACATTCCTCCAATCCGATACCTTGCCTCTGATCGTGGCCCTCATTTTTCTGTCAGTTAGGAAATTTTTCATCCATGTTAGTAGCTTACCTGTCACTCCTCCAATATGTTCCAGTTTCCAGAACAACCTCTTATGGGGAACTCTGTCGAAAGCCTTTTTTAGGTCCAGATAGATGCAGTCAACCCAACCATCTCTTTCTTGTAAAATCTCTGTGGCTCGATCATAAAAACTGAGCAAGTTCGTTACACAGGATCTTCCAGATCGAAAACCATACTGTCTGTCTGATATTATATCGTTTTCCTCCAGGTGTTCTACCCATTTAGTTTTAATTATTTTTTCCAATATTTTGACTATTACACTTGTCAATGATACAGGTCTATAATTAAGGGGGTCTTCCCTGTTTCCACTTTTGTAGATTGGAACTATGTTAGCCTTTTTCCACACATCAGCTACAGCTCCTGTACACAGGGATGCCTGAAAAATCAGTTGAAGTGGAATGCTGAGCTCAGGTGCACATTCTCTCAGAACCCATGGTGAAACTCCATCCGGACCAACTGCTTTGTTCTTACCTAGCTCCTTTAGCATTTTTTCCACTTCGTCTCTAGACACCTCTATGTGCTCTATGTTGTTCTCTGGAATTCTTATTGTGTCTGGTTCCCTAAAGATTTCATTTTGTACAAACACACTTTGGAACTTTTCGTTTAGTGTTTCACACATTTCCTTTTCATCTTCCGTGAATCTATTTCCCATTTTCAACCTCTGAATATTATCCTTTACCTGCAATTTGTTGTTTATGAATTTATAGAATAGACCTGGTTCTGTTTTACATTTGTCTGCAATCCCTTTTTCAAAATTTCTTTCTGCCTCTCTCCTCACTGCCGTGTAGTTGTTTCTCGCATCTTTGTATCGCTGGTATGTTTGGGGGTTCGGCCTCTTCCTGTATTGGTTCCAATTTTGTGTCTTTTGGTCTCTAGCCCTCTCGCAATTTCTATTGAACCAATCCTGTTTTCTAGTTCTGCATCTCTGTTTTGGTATAAATTTTTTTGTGCCTTTATCATATATTTCACAAAACTTGACATACATCTCATTCACTTCCTTGCCTAGCATCAAGTCTGTCCAATTATACTCACTAAAAAAATTTCTAAGGTGGCCATAATGTCCTCTCCTGAAGTCTGGTTTCTCAACTGCTTCAACCTCTTTATTTTCTTCCAGCTTATAACGCATTGCATACTTTATTCCCAAAAAGACATGGTCACTTTTACCCAAGGGAGGAAGGTACTGAATGTCAAATATCTCTTCCTCCTTCCTGGTAAATATCAAATCTAGCATGGAGGGAACGTCCCCTTCCCTCATCCTCGTAGCTTGTTTAACATGTTGATACAAGAATGTTTCCAGGATGAGGTCTACAAATCTACAGGTCCAAAAATCTTCTGTTTTAGCTTCATATGCTTCCCAGTCTATGGATTTCAAGTTGAAGTCACCGACTATCAACAGTCGTGATCTATCGTTATCCGCTCTCGCTATAATCTCTCTCATTATTGTTATAAGACCTTCTCGTTTACTATCTAGCTCCTCCTTTGACCATGTGCTGCTTGGCGGTGGACTATATGCATTTATTATCATTAGTTTATCATCCTCATGGCAGATCTCTAGTGCTATTATGTCAACTTCTTGTGGATTGGCAGTCATTATTTCCTTCACCTTTAGGTGTTCTTTTACCAGCACAGCAACGCCACCGCCTTTCCTAATTTTTCTGTCCCGTCTCCAAATTGAGTAGCCCCTTGGGAATATGACCTCATTTAAAATAACATCTTCAAGTTTTGTCTCCGTGAGTGCAACAATGTCTGGTGTCTGCAGCTGTATTATATCACTTAACTCCAGTATCTTTGACCTTACTCCATCTATGTTGGTGTATGCAATCTTCAGGAACTTGTTCCCCCTCTCCTTATTCTTCACTCCTCCTCTCTCTATTGATTTTGTTGGTTTGCCTTTATGTACCACTTTACTGGTTTGCCTACCCCTAACACTTTGTAGAAAAAAGAATTGATTTCTTCTTCATTCCTGCTCTCATTTAAACGTTTTGCCTCGGCGAGGTTCAGTTTCAGCTTCTCTCTCTCTTCTTTTGAAAGATCTCGTGTTAATGACCACAATTTCCCATCCTCATCACTTTGCAATTTTCTAGCATTCCTTAGTACTTCTTCCATCTGTTTGGCACCGTTTAGGGTGATCCTCAAAGGTCGATCTTTCCCTTTTACGTACCTGCCTATTCTCCTGTAGTCGCACACATTCTCTATGGTAGTGAGACCTTCTACGAGGCCAACAATTTTATCTACTACTTTAGCTTCTTCGACAGCTCTTTCTGACCTAGATGTTATCTCCTTTTCTTTGCAACCAAAAATGATCAGGGACTTACTCCGATCAACTGTGTTTTGCACCAACTTCGGGTTAGATGCCAATTCTTTTCTCACTTCTAGCCTAATGTTTGTTTTATCTTGGTTGCTGCAGTGTTTGACTTCCTTTACAGCTTCTTCAATTCTTTCCTTCTCCTTGGCCACTTGTGCATAGGTGAGTTGCATATCTTTCTTGCACTGTTCTATACCCTGTGTAACTTCCTCCATCTGTGCTGACAAAAGCTGTTTCTCCTGTTGAATTTCCTTGCCTAACCTATTGTAGTCATTTAGGCTTAAATTTACTTTAACTTCTTCCAAAGCTATTTTTAAGAGTTTATTTTCTTCTTCCATGTCTTTGCAATTTGTTTCCAATTGATTCTTATCCTTGCGCAAGTCTTTCACTATATCCTCAAGACATAAAACTTTGCTATTCAAATGGTCATTACTTTCTTTCAATTTACGAATTATTTCTACATGAGAGTTCACAATACTATCTAAATTTACCAACTTGTTATGTAGACTGCTAATATCAATGCTTTCTTCATTGAATCCCTCAAAATCAAGCTCTGTTTTGTTTTTCCACTTGCCATTGGCCATCTTGAATGTTGTTCTCTGCACTGTAAACACTAGGGGCAACTTTTTCTCATCCAATTTTTCACTTCCCTTAGCACATTCCTGTTATCTCACCTATTTTTCAAGAGCACTATACCTTTATGTTCTCTGGGACACCACTCACTATCATCAACCTGTACTACAATACTTAGGATTGTTGAAATATGCTGGAGCTCCTCTGCTGCAAGTGTTGACCCTGGGGGTGTCACCTTTTGAATGGTCTTGTGTGTGTGTGTGTATGGGCTGTAGGGGTGGGGGAGGTGTGTCGGTGGTGGTGAAGGGACCGACTCGCCGATAACCCTAACTTACGCAGTTAACTTTTTTTTTAATTTGATTTGTTTCTTAAATTCTGGATGGATGGAGGGAGAAAAGGGATGGATGGATGGAGAGAGGGAGGGAGGGATGGATGGGGGAGAGAGAGGGAGGGAGGAGGGATGGATGGGTAGAGAGGGAGGGAGGGGGGATGGAGAGAGAGAGAGAGAGAGAGAGAGAGAGAGAGAGAGAGAGAGAGAGAGAGAGAGGGATGGAGAGAGAGAGAGAGAGAAGAAGTCCACTTCTTCCCTCTTTTCAAACATCCCCCCTCTCTCCTTCACTTCTCCTGCCCTCTCTTTAACCCTTAAACCGCGCTACGCGCCTGCAGGCCCACATCTGGTTTGCGCAACGCGCCTCCGGGTATTTTTATTTTTCACGTTCCATTCAAAATTCCTCCTGCTACATGGGGGTTCACATCAGCTTCCTCAGGGCTCTTGTAAACAGACACCATCTTTAAAAAAAATCGTGGTCCACATTCCTGGGTGTGGGAGCCTCAGTAGTGAGTGAGCAATCAAGGCTGGCGCTCGCAGTATGAGTGCACAGCACTGCTGTTCAGCGTGTGACCACAGCATCGCCTAATAATGTCAAAATATATATATATAATCTGTATTATTTAGCCATGATAGTATTATAGAAGAGCCTGAGTGTGATAATGACTGGGAACAATGTTCAAATATCAGTGATTCAATGCTGTTCACGATGTTCACAGCACTAGCCACAGCACCACAGCATTATTTCGTCCATCTAGGAATCTTCAAATGACTTCTTAGGTTCCTTTTCAAAATAAACGTGTGATCAATTATTCATTTACAGGAATTAGTGACCAGGATTGTGGTTATAATTAGCATTGTGCATAGTATTGTGGAAGGAGGAATTTTGGTGAGGGAGGGAGGGAGGGAGAGAATTGAGGTAGCCTCACTGTGTGTGTGTGTGGGGCAGCCACTCTTGTTTTGCTCACCATACTAGCTTAGTGGTTCACTATAGGGAAAACATATGTACATGGGTATATACAGTGTGTGTATATATTGTAATAACAGCAACAGGAGTATGTTCGGAGCTATTTTGGTGAGGGAGGTGACGTCGTAATCGTAGCGTCGTCTGCTGTCTGCTGTGTGATTTCTCATGCAGTGTATGGTGGCAACTGTACTGTTTGGACACAATACCAGCTTACTTGCATAGTTCTGGTGAATAAAACATGAAGATAGGTATACATAACATATGTAAATAGTGTAATAAAAACAGTAAGAGTATGGTGGGAGGAGAGGTGATGGCGAGTACGATGTTGGAGGAGAGAGGGAGGACTGGCTGGCTGGGTGTGGCAGCTCACTCTCGCGGAGTTCTGAGTGTGTTTATGGTGTGTGACAGTGTAGAGTGTGTAAATGTGTGTTGTAAATATACATAAATGAACCTGAAACATTGGTCTGAATAACAGTATGGTGGGAGGAGGGGTGATGGCGAGTACGATGTTGGAGGAATAAGGGAGGACTGGCTGGCTGAGTGTGGCTGCTCACACTCGAGGAGTTCTGTGTGTGTTGATGGTGAATGTATATACTGTGTGTGACAGTGTATAGTGTGTAAATAGATTGTATATATACATAAATTAGCATGATACATGGTAAATATGTGCAAAATATGTGTACACAAGTGTCATGCACGTATCACAGTGTCTTCGGACAGTACGGATGTTTTACTGCCATAATATAGTGTACGTGTTCATTATACATAGGATTAGCACGTAAAAACAAATATAATGTATTTGGAACTGTGCGCAAAAATGAACAAAAATGGGCCAAAAGCACCTGGCCCCTCAACCTTGGCCAGACAAAGCCACATTCTCTCATATAGTGGCTTTCCCTAGGCTCCAGCACTTCTCTTACATCCATCTACAAAAATTATTTAAAGCATGATTGGAACTATATTAAGAGTTACCATACACACCCTGTACCAAATGGAAGAATTTCAGAGAGAAAAATTTCAATTTTAACTGATCATATAATGGATAACTACCAGAAGAACTTGACTGTAAAGAGATTACACCCTCACTGCCACAATTTCTCAGGATTCAGCTCCTTAAATCTTATTTTTTAAAGGTAGGGTCATCACCAGCCCCATTAACTTTCCTCATGAGTCCATGACATCTAGCCCTGCATATTAAGCAAATCTACATCACCTGCTTTGTCGAACAGGTGTTCAGCAAACCGGCTGAGCAAAGCTGGGCTGGAAAGCATGTATTACAACAGAGATTAGTTAAACTAAGTTTTTTGAATCGAGGTTGCATTGTATCTCCATATTAAATATTAGTTTTAACTTTCCAGTCCTGATATGGAAACCATTCATATTATCCTTTCATATTAAGCTGGCAATTTTTCCTACCATCACACACTTATAAGGTTTTGCAAAGCAAGAGATGAATGTCTTTATTTAATCTTAAAAGCACTTACATCAGGTTTGACTTCAATCATGACAAATTGGATCTTCTTGCACCTTATGACTTCATCACTTCTAACATGTTCTTCTTCTCTTATGTATGCAAGTTAGCTTTGTCTTTGGATATTCTTTCATGATAGTTCTAAGTATAATTTACTGAAGGAAAATCAGCAACTAAGGGAACTGCACAGCAGATAGGCAGGTTGCAGCAGTTAACTCAGAATTTGGCATCTTCAAAGTATGCTAGTTTTGGCTGACTGCCTGCTGTCTTTAACATCAGTAAATAACCAGGAACCACTCAGATTTTGACAGAATATTCCATACAATTTATACTGTCCTCTTGTTTCAGGATTCAGCATTCACTCACTTCTTCTCGGCAGAATAGGGGATTATCCATATGCCCTCAAGACTGGCCTCCATCCCCTCAGGCTTCTTATCTCACTCATGTGTTTTCTGCATCTTCTTCAATTACCATTTGTTGGCAAAAATCTTACTGATAATCTTTTTGTTGGCATACTCATCCTGCTTACATAATTTGTGATCTTAAAATGAAGCCAAACTAACTCGGCAGTTGTCAGATGTCATACGTAAACATGCAGTGTGCACTAGAGAGCACTCTAGCTCTGCAAGATCAGGATGCAACACAATATGAAACTGTACCACACTTCTCTTCTACAGTAATTTGTAAAGAATGGCTGGATGACTCATTTCAAGTTAGTGTATAATATAGAATGAAGATGGAGTCTTTATTACACGAATAATATTAAGTAAACATAAAAACAGTTTTATCATCAGTTGGAAAAGTAGCTTAAAAGTTTAAAAAATTCCTTATTTAAGATATTTTTGTTTTATTTCTCCCGTGTAACCGCTTGATTGCTGGAATATGATATACTGTACAATTTATAAATAAAAAAATTAATAATCATATAATTCAAGCATTGAATATAATGAAACAACATTTTGTGGTGGCCCTCTTTTATCTGATGGAGTAGCTGGCACCCTTGTATAGATGCACCTTGAGAAGTATGGCAAGCTTCCCAGACCTGCACTCACCTACACCAACCCATGACAAGACTCTAGCTCTCTCATCCGTGCTCCCACTAGCTACACCGGTCACTCATTACCTGCCACTGCTCATCTGTGCTCCCACTAGCTACACCGGTCACTCATTACCTGCCACTGCTCATCTGTGCTCCCACTAGCTACACCGGTCACTCATTACCTGCCACTGCTCATCTGTGCTCCCACTAGCTACACCGGTCACTCATTACCTGCCACTGCTCATCTGTGCTCCCACTAGCTACACCAGTCACTCACTGCCTGCCACTGCTCATCTGTGCTCCCACTAGCTACACCAGGCACTCACTGCCAGCCACTGCTCATCTGTGCTCCAACTAGCTACACCGGTCACTCACTGCCTGCCACTGCTCATCTGTGCTCCCACTAGCTACACCAGGCACTCACTGCCAGCCACTGCTCATCCATGCTCCCACTAGCTACACCGGTCACTCACTGCCTGCCATTGCTCATCTGTGCTCCCACTAGCTACACCGGTCACTCACTGCCTGCCACTGCTCATCTGTGCTCCCACTAGCTACACCGGTCACTCACTGCCTGCCACTGCTCATCCCCAAACATCCCACGGGAAAGAAGGCATTAGTGCGGGAGACTGTATTGAGGACCATCCAGAAAAGTAGTGTTTAATTACACTCAATGCCTGAATTCTGTCAAGCTCATTCAGTAGCTCCCTGTAGCTTACACACAATATCTCCTAGGCAGAGGAGGGTGGCATTTCTAGAGGGGAACATAAAATTAGTAGCAACAGAAAAAGCAAAAATGGCTTACCTATGGGAGATAACAGCAGACATGTATGGGCCTGGGATGGAGGAGCAGTAGCTTTGCACAAGGTGCCGCACGGCCCCAAGCTCAGATAACAGCTGTGGAAGAAGATGTAAAAAATAGAGGCAGCCATGCAGGTTGCTGCTGTAGACAGGCAGAATGACAGCTGTGAAGCAGAAGAAACCCAGCCATTAGAAAACTGTAGCAGCTGGCTGTGGACTCAGGGACAACAGATGCCAACAGATGAAACAAAGGGTCATTGTCAGAGGGGATATGTCAGGCTGGAGAGGAGTGGAAATTGATTTTCCCCGGGGCTCTGTCAATGCCCTGTCGGCTCCCTGGAGCTATTGAACTGATATTAGCAAATATTAGTATGGAGCTTCAGTCATATGGAGTTGTCATGCCTACCAGGCACCACTAGCCAGAACATGGTCCCCGCAGAGAGGTGCAGGGAGCAATATTCTATGAAAATCTCACATATGAAAGTATTCATGTCCGCCATCAACCGGGGTAGAGTACCCAGGTAGGTAGGCACTCCAAAACAGACCCTTCCTGGTAGAAAAGTTGCAACCTGAGATTGAACAGAGTCTAGAAACTCCCCTAAGGAAAACAAGCTAAAAAGCAACATGCCATAACACCGCTCGCCACTTGTTTGTGCTGACCCCCTTCCCCAGGGAGGGGATAGGGGGGGGTCCCAGCCCACTAAGCTGGCAGCCAGACCATCCATTTGTCGACTGAAGCTAAATAGGGCGGAGGTCAACTCTGGTATCGATTGCCTGATAGACTTTTCACCCGGGCAGTGTTCCTGCTGTATGCTGGTACGGTGACCAGGAGTTGGTACCAAGGGCTGCATGCGCTTAGGTCTCCTTTTCCTAAGCACCGTCCCCTGTGAGTACAAACTTGCTTGGGTCTCAGAGCTCTCTTCTCTGGGGCCTTTGGGATCCCATTCCTGTAGAGGTAGCAGTTGTTTGGCTTCTGCCTCGCCATTGGAGTTAGCTTAGGTCTCAGTACTTTTGTTTGGCCCTGGGTAGGGAGTGGTTGTTGCCGGTTGGAGCACACTGGGGTGCACAGCTTGCATAATTGGAGCGGCAGTGCCTCTTTTTAGTCCCATGGGTTGTGGTGCTTTCTTGGGGTTCTCTTTCCTACTTTTAGTTTTCTTTATTACGCGTTGGGAGGCTGCTGGGTTCCTATTAGGTGATACAGTGGTACCTCGGGTTACGAACGTCCCTGTTTACGAACTTTTTGGGATACGAGCCCGATTTGTTTGGAAAATTTGAATCGGGATACTATTTGCATCGGGATATGAGTTTGTTGATAAGCGTACGGCTGACCTAGCACGTGGTGGCACGGTGATCGCGCCTCAGTTTACCAGTGCCTTGTGCCCAGTGACTATTCCGCCTGAATTCTTCACAAGAATTTACAGTTTTTGTCGGATTTTTGGCCATTTGAGCATAAAAGTTGTTATTATATATCTCGTCATGGGTCCCAAGAAAGCCAGTGGTAAAGTTCAAGGCAAGAAATCACATGTGAGAATGACCGTAGAGGAAAAACAAGAGATCATTCGTAAGCATGAAAATGGCACTCATGTTGTTGAACTAGCTAGGCAGTACACCAAAGCTAGATCTTGTAGTTACTGATTAGCAAGCACTGATAGATAAGAGGAAATCTGGCTCCTGGATAAACACATTCAGCACCGCTCCTGAGCCAGGTAAGTCCACTACGGGCTCACCATAGCCCGTGATACTTGCCCTGCTCCTGTGCCAGGTAAGTTATGGGCTCACCATAGCCCGTGCTACTTGGAACGTGTTCCGAGTAGCTGAATCTATAACAGCAACAACAACCTGGATAATGAACTGGACCAGACCACAGCCAGGTGGTCTGCAGATGGAATGCAAAAGTGCTCCAGTGGGGGAGAAAAATGGATAAAGACATACCATACATACATAAAAGAGAAATTGTAATCATGCCCATGCACTCAGCTCTAGGTCCAGATTCATGAAATTCAATATTTATAAAGAAATGCAAGGTGCCAGTAGCACAGGCACTTGGTATAGTGTGGAAGAAGAACTTGGACACGGGGGAGATACCAGATGTGCTTAAAGCAGCAGACATAGCCCCTCTACACAAGGGAGGGAGCAAAGCATTGGCAAAGAATTATAGACCAGTTGCACTAATGTCCCACATAATAAAAGTATTTGAAAGAGTGATTAGGAGTCAGGTCACTAGTTTCATGGAGACCAATGACCTTCACAACTCAGGTCAACAAGAATTTAGAGTGGGAAGATCATGCCGCTCACATCTACTTAACCACTACGACAAAGTCACTGAGGTATTAGAAGAAAAACAGAATGCTGATGCGGTATACACGGACTTCACAAAGGCATTGGATAAATGTGACCATGGAGTGATTGCACACAAAATGAGGTCAGTGGCAATAACCGGTAAAGTAGGATGCTGGATACTCAGTTTTCTGTCGAAAACACAAAGAGGAACAGTTAACCATATAAAATCGAGTCCAAGCACAATTAAAAGCTCTGTATCTCAGGGTACAGTCCTTGCACCATTGCTTTTCCTTAGTCTCATATCAGATATAAACAAAAATACAAATCACAACTTCGTGTCATCCTTTGCAGATGACACAAAAATCAGTATGAAAATTATCTCCGCTGAAGACATTGAAAAACTTCAAGCAGATATTAATAAAGTTTTCAACCGGGCAACAGAAAATAACATGATGTTTAACAGTGAGTAATTCCAGGTACTCAGGTATGGTAAAAATGAGGACCTTAAACATAATACAGGGTACAAAACACAATCAAATCTGCCCATAGTAGAAAAGCAGCATGTAAAAGATTTGGGAATCATGATGTCTGACGACCTAATGTTTAGGGAGCATAACCAAGCAAATATTGCATCAGCAGAAAAATGATAGGATGGATTATGAAAACTTTCAAATCCAGGGATCCCATCACAATGATTGTACTACACAAATCACTTGTATTGTCCCATCTTGAGCATTGCTCAGTACTCACTCCCCCCCCCCCCTTCAAAGCAGGAGAAATTGCTGAAATGGAGTCAATACAGAGAACATATAAGGCATACATAGATGCAATAAAGCACCTAAATTATTGGGATAGTCTTGAAACTCTCCAAATGTACTTACTAGAAAGGAGACAAGAGAGATATCAAATAATATACAAAAATACTGGAGGGCCAGGTCCCAAATCTACACAGTAAAATAACAACATACTGGAGTGAACGATATGGAATAAAATGCAGAACAGAACCAGTGAAGAGCAGAGGTACCATAGGCACAATCAGAGAAAACTGTATAAACCATCAGAGGTCCACAGTTGTTCGACATTCTCCCAGCAAGTATAAGAAATATTGCCGGAACAACCGTGGACATCTTCAAGAGAAAACTAGATAGTTTTCTCCAAGGATTGCGGGACCAACCGGGCTGTGGTGGACATGTGGGCCTGTAGGTTGCTCCAAGCAATAATCTAGTGGACTAAGCTCTCACAAGTTAAGCTTGGCCTTGGGCCGGGCTTGGGGAGTAGAAGAACTCTCAGAACCTTATCAAGCAGGTTACCTTCTACTCCAGATCTTGAAGGAGGGCCCAAAAACACTCAACGAGCTGGACAATTACATGAAACAGGCCCAAGACTAGAGCCTAACCATCAGTCCTCAAAACCTGGAAAGGGGTATTCAGAGAGGTGCATACCACCCCTGGATGAATGGAGCCCCAACTGTAATGGTAGGGATGCCCTCCAACTGACAGAAGTCGAGTGAATGAATGTCACAAAACACCACAAGGGATGCCAGAAACCCAGGTTCCACAATCCTGATAACCGAGCACCAGACCAGAGGGTTAAAACTCATGGTCTATGGTGACCAGCATGGTACCAAATCTTAGAACCAGAAACCTGTGACCCCTTGAAGGCAAAGGATTCAGAGCCCACAGAGCATGGGGCATGCAACACAACTGGTCTGAAGCAAACTACCATCACAACCCAAAGCAAAGAAGGCCTAGGGCAATACTACCAAAGGAACCAGGAACCAGCATGGAAAAATACCCAAATAGCCTACCACATAGTGTGGGGCAAGACGTAGAGTGTAGGGGCTAGATTCATGAAGCAGTTATGCAAGTACTTACGAACATGTACTCTTATAATCTCTCCTCAATCTTTGACGGCTTTGGTTACTTTTATTAAACAGTTTACTAACATGGAAACTTCCCAATCAACTGTTGTTACTGTTATAAACAGCCTCCTGGTGCTTCGGAGCTCATTAACTGTTTAATAATTGTAAACAAAGCCACCAAAGGTTGACAAAAGATGTACTGATTCGTAAGTGCTTGCGTAACTGCTTCGTGAATCTGGCCCCAGAGCAACATCATGCCCATGGACCCACAGACAAAGAGAGAGACTGCCACTATAGCTTGGGCAACCTAAATATCAGAGGAAAGACCCATGGGGGCAGACACAGGAGAAAAGAAAGGTACACATAGTGATAAATATACACATATTGTGCACAAGATCCCAACTGGGAAGTGAGCCTGTGACTTGGGGAACAGCAAAATGACACAACCACGATGGCCAAGTGCATCATTCTCTGATAGCAATGCCCAGAAAACAAGGCAAACACCAAAGCCCAAGCATAGATATGCCAAGACATTGGTCATGAATATATACCCTAAGGGCCAGAACAAAGAAACCAGCACCAAGGCAAAACCCCTCCACTCCAAGGCATGCCGCTTAAGAACCTCAGGGCACAGTAGCCTAGGAACATCTGGATACAGCTGAGGAGCTCTGGGCACACAGTCCAAGAATGGGATGGAGGGGGGGCACTAACCAGGAAAACAGGTGAGTATACAGATCAATCCAATAACCAGCATGCCTGCAGCCCGGGGAACAGCTGGCTATGCTGCCCAGAGCCCAGGGCAGGGATGCACTGCTCTGATGGACACTGCTAGGGCTCACTAGCTGATCTGCATACACACTGAGCAGTCAGTTCATACACATGCCCAGCTGTAATTACCTAAGTGTAGTTACAGGATGAGAGCTACGCTCGTGGTGTCCCATCTTCCCAGCATTCTTTGTCATACTGTATAACGCTTTGAAACTACTGACGGTCTTGGCCTCCACCACCTTCTCCCCTAACGTGTTCCAACCGTCTACCACTCTGTTTGCGAAAGTGAATTTTCTTATATTTCTTCGGCATCTGTGTTTAGCTAGCTGTACAAACCTTCTAGTTTTTGCACACCTAACAAACACAGAAATAAACAAAATTGACAAAGGAATTCTTGAAAGCAGCAACTTCAAGAACAAGAGGTCATAGATTCAAGCTAAGGAAACAAAGGAGCCAAAAATAAGTATTAGAAAGTTCTCTTTATCAAACAGAGTGGTAGATGGTTGGAACAAGTTAAGCGAGAAGATGATGGAGGCCAAAACCGGCAGTGCTTTTAAAGTGTCATATGACAAAGTGTACCGAGAAGGCAAAACAAAACGAGTGTAGTTACTTGCTTGATACCTGCTTGATGGGGTTCTGGGAGTTCTTCTTGACTCCCCAAGCCTGGCCCGAGGCCAGGCTTGACTTGTGAGAGTTTGGTCTACCAGGTTGTTTCTTGAAGTGGCCCGCAGGCCCACATACCCACCACAGCCCAGTTGATCCGGCACTCCTTGGAGAAAACAGATAGTTTTCTCTTGAAGATATCCATGGTTGTTCCAGCAATATTTCTTATGCTCGCTGGGAGGAAGTTGAACAACCATGGACCTCTGATGTTTATACAGTGTTCTCTGATTGTGCCTATGGCACCCCTGCTCTTCACTGGTTCTATTCTGCATTTTCCTCCATATTGTTCACTCCAGTATGTTGTTATTTTGCTGTGTAGATTTGGGACCTGGCCCTCCAGTATTTTCCATGTGTATATTATTTGATATCTCTCTCGTCATCTTTCTAGTGAGTACATATGGAGGTCTTTGAGACAATCCCAATAATTTAGGTGCTTTATTGCGTCTTGGTATGCCGTATATGTTCTGTGTACTCCCTTTATTTCTGCAATCTCTCCTGCTCGAAAGGGGAAAGTGAGTACAGAGCAGTACTCAAGATGGGACAGTACAAGTGATTTGAAGAGTACAACCATTGTGATGTGATCATTGTGATGTGATTTGTGCAGTTCTCATCCAGTAACTAAACTTAGGTAATTAAACTTACATGAGAAATGAGGTAAGTACATTGACCCAGCAATAGTGATGCCCCAACAAGATCAAAGGAAGATACACAAGAAACAAAATTTGTATCTCTGGAGAAACTCCACAAAAACTATAATTTCTTCATTAGTCATGTTTTGTAAGATTGGGATATCTTCATCATAATCTATCCACTTGGTCAGTTCTGCTCTCAGTTCTGGGGACTTAATCCCTCTGACATAAAGTAGGAGTTCCTCTCTTAATTCTTTCTTCTCACTAACTTTCTTGGCCCCAAATTCTTGAAAAATCAGCTTTGTTATCTTCCCCAGGAAACAGACCCAATGCAGGCCGAAGTTTTCTCCAACCGTTTCTTAGTGTTGTTAGTCTAACTTCATCCCATGCACTATCATTTCATTGTCCAGATAGCTGACTTTATTGTGTGCACTTTATTGCATACACTTTAAAAAAGTCCATCACTTTTCTCTGGCTAATTATTGAGATGTCTGGCAAACATCCTCTTATAGTGGTGCTTAAGGTTCTTAATTATCCCTTGATCTGTGGGATAGATCGGTGAAGTTGTGTTGGGTGGTAAGAAGGTACCAGTGATATTGCCATTCCCTAGCTCATCACTTCGTTGATAATTGCACTGTTATCTAGCAGAAGCACATCTTTGCTGTTTTGCCGGAGGCAAACACTTTTCAGGTGCTCCTTCAACTCGGGTAAAGCGCTCCTATTAAACTACTCATCAAATATTACTCAAGACATACACCCACTTGACTGGATCTAATTTTTTCTGTGGGGAGCCCCTATGACTCGCTGGAGCTTATCGGGCCAATGTATGTTATATTAGACTGAGACATTAGCTTAGGAGTTCAGCCCTACCAGGGACCAGCGCCAGAACCTGGCCCCTTCAGAGAGGTTTCAGGGAGCAATGGCCCTGGAAAACCCCCTTGTGGTTGGGGTTTTCCTTATCTGCCATCGACCGGGGTCAGGCACCCAGAAAGATAGGCATAACAAAACAAACCCCACATGGTAAGAAACTAAAACAAAACCGAACAGAGAGGTAGAAACTCCCTACAATCAGAAGGAAACAAGCAAACAAGCAAACATCACACTTTACTGCCGCGCCGATCGTCCGCACAGCCCTCCTCGCCCCGAGAGGGGGAGGGGAAACCCCCTGACCTCACCACACCGGCTGCCTAGCATGAGTTCGTAAGCTAATGTCAATCTGGATAGACGCTTCTCTGGCCTCAGTTTCCTAGACGGTCTTTGCCTTGTGTGGCGTTCACTGCCGTCTGTTGTGTTGTGCGGTGGCCAGGAGTTCCTCATGAGTACTGGGGCTGCATGCACTTAGGGGCTTCCTTCCCTAAGCGCCCTGTAAGTACTTCCCCCTGCGTGACAGGGTTATCTTCCCTGGGATGTTCGGGAACCATTCCCGTAGAGGTTCTTGCTGCTCTGCATTTGCCTCGCCCTTGGGGCCAGTTGGGGCTTGGGGCCCTTGTTTGGCTCTGGGTAGGGACTAGTATTGTACTGGTTAGGGCGTCAAGGTGTTGTGTGACCTGCCACCTAAGCGGCGACCGGTTCCTTTTGCCTCTGGGGACGGAGTACTTTGCGGGGTTTTCTTTTGTTTTTATTTTCATTTGCCTGGTGGGGGTCTGCCTAGTGTGGCTATAGTTCCACTGGTAGTGTTTGGTGGCCCTCTGCTAGGCCCCCGGGATTATACACGTCGCAGGGGTTTTCAGTGTTGTCCTCTACCCCTTTGTTAGTTTAGGGTTTTAACCGGTTAGCAACACCTTGCCCGGGCTTCCCGTAGTTGTTACCCTACGGGCCCTGGAAAACCCTGTTGGGGCTCAGTGGACCATTGAATGTGTCTTCTGGGTTCCAACCCGTCTTGTACGGGTTCGTTGGGTGCAGTGCCCTTGTCTCCAGGTGACAGTCGCCACTTTTACCTCCGTCATGTTGCCTGTTGGGTCCCAGACACCTTGATCCGGAGTCTTGCAAGAAATATTCTCTGCTTGTTCTCCAGTACTCTCCTGATGTTATTACTGTTCAGAGTACAGGTAGCATCCGTATTGCATGCTAGGTTAGGTTGCTGCAACATGCTAGGTTGGTTTCCCACCCAGATGCGCCAGGGCCACCCTGTTTTGGTTAGGTGCTGTTCGCCCCTTTCCCTCCCTGTTCCCGGCTCCAGACCGTCTGCGGGTTTCAGGGTTGGGGCCGAGACTCGGGTGGCTTCGGGGCGGCCCCATTTGGGTTGGGGACGAAGGTTTTCGAGCCTGTTCCTCCTGCAAGGTTTCTGGGTCTTACCAGTGGCCCTTTCTTGCTGCCTTTCCCATGGACTCTTCCTTTTCTTTAAGGGCGGAGGGCTTGGAGGACGCTTCTGCCCCGGGGCCCTCTGTTGTGGGTTCCCGGGGCTGTGGGGGATGCATTTTAGCAGTTCTGGAGTGGGGATGTTTTCTTTTTTTACTGTCACGACTGCAATGCGTACGTCGCCAATGTACATGTGGCAGACGCTTCACGAAGCTGTCGGAATGAGCAAAATAGAAAATACGAGAGCAACCGTACAGGGCCTGGAGCAAAGGTCGAGTTAGAGTCCTTGTGGGTCTCTTCTCAGACTAGCCTCACCTGGTCCTGCTCCACGTTGGTCGTTGGAATCTCCTCAATGATGTAACACTTTAACCCTTTAACTGCGTTGCCTCCAAATATGACACCCCCATGGTGCGCAGGAAATAAATTCTCTGGAAAAAATTCTTTTTTTCTTTTTAAAGTGACAAAAACCCTTCCCTCAGTATGGGTATGTAAAAAAAAAGTCGTAATTGTACTTACTTTTGGCTGCTATGGGGTCCGTATGTTGGGGCGTGACGTCATGATTCCCCGTGCGCCCGTGCTGTCAGCTCCCGGGGTGGGTGGGGCGGTCGGGGCGGGGCGCGCGAGTTGCCGCGAATATATTTTCGTTCATTTTTTTCGCACAGTTCCAAATACATTTTATTTGTTTTTACGTACTAATCCTATGTATAGTGAACACGTACACTATATTATGGCAGTAAAACAACCGTACTGTCCGAAGACACTGTGTTACGTGCATGACACTTGTGTACACATATGCTGCACATATTTACTATGTATCATGCTAATTTATGTATACATATAATCTATTTACACACTACACACTGTCACACACTATATACATTCACCATCAACACACTCAGAATACCTCGAGTGAGAGCAGCCACACCCAGCCAGTCTCCCTCACTCCAACATCTTACTCGCCAACATTGCTCCTCCCACCATACTGTTATAGTTCTTATTACCATGTTCTATATACCTATCTACATGTTTATTTACCAGAACTATGCAAGTAAGCCGGTATTGTGTCCAAACAGTACAGTGGCCACCATACACTGCATGAAAAATCACACAGCAGACAGCAGACGACGCTACGATTACGTCACCTCCCTCACCAAAATAGCGCTCCTCTCAACATTCTCCTGTTACTGTTCTTACACTATATACACACACTATATATACCCATGTACATATGTGTTGCCCATAGCGAACCACTAAGCTATTATGGTGAGCAAAACAAGAGTGGCAGCCACACACACACACAATGAGGCTACCTCAATTCTCGCCCTCCCTCCCTCACCAAACTTTCCTCCTTCCACAATACTACGCACAACGCTAATTATAACCACAATCCTGCTATTATCACAATCCTGGTCACTAATTCCTGTAAAATGAATAATTGACACACGTTTATTTTGAAAAGGAACCTAAGAAATCATTTGAAAATTCCTAGATGGACGAAATACTGCTGTGGTGCTGTGAACATCGTGAACAGCATTGAATCACTGATAATTGAACATTGTACCCAGTCATTATCACACTCAGGCTCTTCTATAACACTATCATGGCTAAATGATACAAGTATATATATATTTTGACATTATTAGGCGATGCTGTGGTCACACGCTGAACAGCAGTGGCTGTGCGCTCATGCTGCGAGCGCCACCTTGGTTCTCACAAACTACTGAGCTCCCACACCCGGAAATGTGGACCACGATTTTTTTTAAGATGG